>JAPQNM010000047.1:1468842-1513842 GCA_029783475.1 Metacarcinus magister
CACTAACTCATTCACTAACTCATTCACTCATTTATTCACTCATTAATTCACTCACTTTTTATCAACTCTTCTACTCTCACTCTCTGAATACCGTTTTCTTTGAAGATTATAATGTTTAGTTTTTTGTTTTGTTTTGTTTTTTGTATAAGTGGTAAATAATTATTGTTGTTTACCTTTTTACTAGTAGTGGTGGTGGTGGTGGTGGTGGTGGTTTTAATAAATTTTGTGATCTTTTTATGAGTCAAGTCTTCCTGCTGGGTTGAAGGTCGTCATTGTTGTTGTTGTTGTTGTTGTTATTATTTTTATTATTATTATCATTATTTGTATCATTGTTATTCTGGTTGTTGTTATTGTTATAGTTACAACTACTAATACTAATACTTATACTTATACTTATACTAATACTACAACTATTATCGAAGTATTAATGGTAGTTAGGACCACAAAGTCTATAAACGACATTGTTAAAGACTAGAAGTTCTCGTATTTATAGTAGTTGTATATTAGTAGTAGAAGAAGAGAAGGAGAAGGAGGAAGAGAAGGAGGAGGAGGAGGAGGAGGAATAGGCACTCAGTGTACAGGGTTCACTAAAAACTAAACAAAAGGTCAATTTAGCACACAATGAACTCATTAATTCATGTTCACCTTAATCATTTCTATAAATTAGGAGAACTTTTGTACCCTTGACGGAGAGAGAGAGAGAGAGAGAGAGAGAGAGAGAGAGAGAGAGAGAGAGAGAGAGAGAGAGAGAGAGAGAGAGAGAGAGAGAGAGAGAGAGAGAGAGAGAGAGAGAGAGGTTATGTGAATTGACAAAAACTTACGTAGCATTGAAGTAATCAGTGACACCGTAATGTAGATAAGATAACCTAAAGGAGAAGAAGAAGAAGTAGGAGGAGAGAGACATACCCTTAACCCTTTCTCCTCCTCTCCAGCAGGTGGCATGACGACCAAACTACTGCTGCTGCTGCTTCTGACGGAGGCGGTGGTGGTGGGGGTGATGGGGGTGCAAGAGGAAGATATGACCCTCCCCCAGGATGACCTACAAGAAGACTACCTGCTCCTGGAAGACCCCTTTACCCTATCACCACTAGAAGAGGAAGAACCACTAACCCCCCAGACTACCCCAGCTTCAGAGCAAAAATCCACCTCCACCACCACCACTACTATTCCTGCTCCTACTACTACTCCCACCCCTACAACGACTACTACTACAACTACATCACCTCCTACTGCTAACTCATCTTCCTCCTCCTCCTCCTCTTCCTTATCTCCTCGTGTGATTCTTCCCTCTGCTCTCTCCCGTCGTAGGATTCCCTTGTTAAGATCTTCCTCTATCTCCTCTTCTCCGCCATCCCCTTCTTCCTCCCCTCCTTCCTCTCCATCCACCTCCTCCTCCTCTTTCTCTCCCTCTACCTACTCTTTAGTCTTCCCTCGAAAAATTTCCCCACTCTCCTCTCTCTCCAGTCGTAAATCCTCCTCCTCCACCACCACCACCACTCCTTCCACCACCACCACCACCTCCACCGATCCTAGAAAGAGAATCTCCACCTCCCGCGGCCGTTCTCTCTTCCCCTCCTCCCGAATCCTCCACCCAATCCCACGAGGTAGATCCATGTCCTCCCCCCCAATCCCAAGGAACCTCCCCTCCACCCAGGTGGCACGCCCTAAAATGTCTGTCTCTTCCACCCTCCGTAATACTTCCCATCCTTCCTCCTCCCCATCCTTCGACCCAGCCTCCCCATCATCTTCTAAGTCTTCTTTTTCATCTCTAAAGCCATCCTCCTCTGTTTCGTCTCCCTCGTACTCATCTCCACCACCCTCCTCCTCTTCCTATTCAACGTCTGAGTCCTCTTCTTCCTCCCCTAAATCTTCCTCCTCCTCCTCCTCTAGAAGAAAATTCATGCCTCTCTTCCCCACTCGTTCTCTGTTCCCCATTAAGGCCCCCACCCCCCTCACCACCACTGCCGACACAACCACAACTTCCCCCACCATTACCACCATCACCACCCCCCCTGCTACCACTACCACAACCCCCACCACAACCACCACTACTGAAGCCACCACTACCACCCCCATCTCTAGACGAAAGTTAATGCCTCTCCTCCGCTCGCTTCCTACCCCAATGAAAACATCACAGAGAACCACCACCACCACCTCCACCACTTCCTCCACCACCACCACCACCTCCACCACCACCACCACCACCACCCCCACCACCACCACGTCTTCCACCACCTCTCAGGAAGTCTCCACCTCTTCACCATCCTCCGGGGAAGTAGACAACTCCACTACCACACAGAAAGGCTCTCAAGAACGCCCCACCCTCCCTCCATTTTCCGTATCCAAGAAAGAGACGCCCACCACCATCCCCACCACCACCACTACCACCCCCAGCACCACCACCCCCACCACCACCAGTGCCCCCAACAACAATACCTTCCAGGATGAGGCGCCACAGATAGCCTCCCGCGAACACGTCTCCCGCACCGCCACCTTCATTCCCAACGGCAGATTCCTGAGCTGGCCCAAACCTAAAGCTGAGGAGACGGAGGCCAGGGAGGAGGACGATGACGACGAGGTAAACAGTCAGGCAGGGATGAGGATAGGGAAGAAGGGGGGGACGAGGACAGGGAAAAGGGGAGGGATAATCAGGATAAAAGGGAGAGATGGGAGAGAGAAAACGTGATATAGTATGGGAGAGAAAGGGGCTGTTAGAGGGATGGAGGGAAAATTGGAGGGACAAATGGGGAAATAGAGGGACTAATGGAGAGGAGAGACTGTTGGAGGGACTAATGGAGAGAAGGAGGGACTGTTGGAGGGATGGAGGGACAATATTTAACCTTTTTTTCCTCCACTCTGGCAGGAGGACAACCTGATTGGGCAGAGTCCGTGTCCCCGCGGGTTGAGGGGGCTCGTCTGCAGGAGGAAACTTGTCCGTAACGCCCGCACCTGCACCACAGGTAACCACACCCACCACGCCCACGTCCACACCCATTCTCACATATATACATACAAAGTACATACATAATACTCTCTCTCTCTCTCTCTCTCTCTCTCTCTCTCTCTCTCTCTCTCTCTCTCTCTCTCTCTCTCTCTCTCTCTCTCTCTCTCTCTCTCTCTCTCTCTCTCTCTCTCTCTCTCTCATTCTTACATAGACCTATCTACACACGCAATCACAAACGCCCAAGTACTTCCCACACACACACACACACACACACACACACACACACACACACACACACACACACACACACACACACACACACACACACACACACACACACACACACACACACACACACACACACACACACACACAGCCACGCCCCTCCTTCGGACAAACATTATCACTTCTACGTCATATTTATTCCCACTACCACCACCACCACCACCACCACCACCACCACCACCACCACCACCACCACCACCACCACCACCACCACCACCACCACCGCCGCCTCAAATGGCCATAATCATCACCAGTCAAGGTTAACTAACACCACCACCACCATCACCACCAACAACAATAACATCAACAATATATAAGGAAAATATATATTGAACAAAAAAAATTTCCCTCCCACTCTCCCTCTCATTATTTATTCTCTTCATTTATTTATACATTTTGTCTCCATTCTCTATTCCTTTCTCTCCATATCTTCCCTTTTTTTCCTTATTCTATCTCCATCCTTTCCCTTTCTCCTTTTTCTCTTCCTTTCCTCTTTCTTTTCTTACCCTTTTCCTTCTCTTTCACTTCCTTCTGATCCCTCTCTTCATTCACTCCTACTCCATCCCTCCCTCTACTCCACCTCTCCTTCCTCCACCACGCCCCCACCACGCCCCCGCCACGCCCCGTCCACCAATAGCAAAAACATCATCCATTATATAGACAAAGTTTGCTGTCTTGTGGGTCACGACTAACAACGAAATTTTCTCCATAAGTAGGCTGTGTGTGTGTGTGTGTGTGTTCATTTCGTTCAATTTGCCATAAACTTTCGTTGAACTTTTGATTCTTGTATCACCACCACCACCACCACCACCACCACCACCACCACCACCACCACCACCACCACCACCACCACCACCACTATCACCATCACCATCATCACCATCATCATCATCATCCCAAAATTGAAAGAATATCACAATCAACAAGTTAAGTCATTTTTCTTGACTGTCCCTTTTTTTCTCTTTCTTTTATTTTTGCATCATTGGGAAACAGAAGGTACCGCAATCTCTCTCTCTCTCTCTCTCTCTCTCTCTCTCTCTCTCTCTCTCTCTCTCTCTCTCTCTCTCTCTCTCTCTCTCTCTCTCTCTCTCTCTCTCTCTCTCTCTCGTGCAACGTCCAAAATGCTTTTTAAATAATATGATACTTTTTCCCTCTAAGAGAGAGAGAGAGAGTGAGAGAGAGTATCCTGGTCTTCATCATGACAAGGCTATCATCTCTCTCTCTCTCTCTCTCTCTCTCTCTCTCTCTCTCTCTCTCTCTCTCTCTCTCTCTCTCTCTCTCTCTCTCTCTCTCTCTCTCTCAGGACAACCCAAAAACATTGAAGGTCGCCATCTTGACCACGTGACTGCCACTTGTACGAGGAAAACAAATCCTCCTCCTCCTCCTCCTCCTCCTCCTCTTGAGCAACTTCTCCAGAAATATTTTTTCCTCTACTTCTTGCCTCCCACCCGTGAAAGGAGGAAAAAAATTTACCTGAAGGAGATGTATTTCGGTTCTAATTACTGCGCAGAATTTATTGTTAGTTTTAAATCTATTTCAAATCACATTCTCCAAGTGTTACAAATGGTGTTTTGAAATCTGTTTATTTAGAAATTTAATATGATTATTCAACTTTTTTTTTCGTAGATCCCCGCCATGCCGTGTTCTTAAAGTTCATGTATTCGGGAGATCAACCTAACTAAAGTTCACCAGATTTGAGATTAAATAATATAAGAATTAAGTCACTTTTAAATTTATATTAGGTATTCCATATTTTTTGGGATCCCTTCTTTCGGTTCTCTTAAAGTTCATGTACTATTCGTGAATTCGACCAAAGTTAAGTTCATGATATTCGAAATTATGAAATCATTTTAGAATTCAGTCATTAAAAAAAATTCTCCTTGCTGAAATTAAAGTCCGTTCGAAATTTAAACTTTTATGTTTTCTTATTATCAAACATCACATAAATTTAATCACGAGGCTGATCACGTAAAAAAAGTTCCTCTATTTCACCTTAAACCACATCATTTCATACCACACACACACACTCACATATTATAAACTTTTCACTGCATCCATCCACCTTACAGTATTTTTCGCCCTTCGATATTTAGATCCAATATTATATACTCCGTTCTAAATTCTGCTTCTTGGAATGTCACGAAGTACTCAGTGATCTGGGTGACCTTCGCAGCAGTAACCTTGACAGGGCACGCCAGGCCACCTCAAGACATACATTGGTCAACACAGGGGAAAAAAATTGAGACGTAATTAAATGAATAGAGCAGAAAAATCTTAAGGAATAGAAATGAAAAGGCAAGAAATGAGAGTTAAAAGTAAATAGATCAAGTGTCTGTGTGTGTGTGTGTGTGTGTGTGTGTGTGTGTGTGTGTGTGTGTGTGTGTGTATGTATGTGTGTGTGTGTGTGTGTTCAAAGGTGAGAGTTCAATACAAGGTAACATCACAAGGGGAGTAACTAGGTAATTAAGTGGGTGAACACCTGTCTGTATACTGACGAGAGAGGAGGAGGAAGTGAGAGTGAAAATGAGAGTGAGAGTGAGAGATTACAAGTGGACAGGGTTGACAGGTGCAAGATTGAAGCTGGGCAATGATGAGAGAGAGAGAGGGAGGGGGAGAGAGGGGGGCGCATGCCATCTAGGGCGAGTCCAGAACATGTATTAGGATGAGGGTGGGAGCCGGATATCCCCACTTTAATGGATACAAAAAAAAATATTCAGCCCATGATATTGCAGGTTTTTAGATTGGTTGTCTTCATTATCAAGTTTACGATGCAAGTGTGATGTTTTTTGTTATGTATGTGGTGGGGAGAGTCTTGGGTTTGGAGGGAAGGAGAGGAGAGGAGAGGGATTTCCCTTTTCCTCCCCTCTTGTGCAGGCAGGTATAGATTAGGACAGGTGCGAGGGATAGCTAAATAGATGAGGAGCACGGCAGGTGAGAGGTAGCAGCCGCCGCACTACTAGGTATCTTTCAAGGAGGAGTGCTGCAGGGCGAACGTGGCAGGACTTGGACCAGCCGACCACCTCCACGACCTTCAGGACCAATTATGTATCGCTACTTTTGGGCGGTGGTGGTGCATGGGCGCGGTGATAGCAGTGTTGTGTGTGTGCGTGCGTGTGTGTGTGTGTAATTCACTGTACAGTCTGCTGCTGGTCTCTCGAGACAGCCGGCTATCGAGACAGCCCCTATGTGTGTGTGTGTGTGTGTGTGTTTTGTGGGTGCGCCGTGGCTAAGGGAGCGCCACCGCCCGCCAAGCAAAAACTGTTGTGATTGTTTGTGTGTGTTTGTGGGAGGATGGCAGTGGCTGCGGGTGTGGTAGGGGGGGGGCAGGAGAGGAGTCAGAAGGGACGTGATGAAGCTCAATCGGCCTCCACAAGGAGAAATTTCGAGATGCTCGTTGTCATCTTAAAGCTTCATGAATCACTTCTCCTATCATCCCTACCCTCCCTCCCCTCCCCTCCCCTCCCCTCCCCTCCCCTCCCGGCACCTCGCTAGTCCTGCCTCTGCAAAGGTCAGGTGTAGCGGCGCCAAGGTGGACCGCGCTGTTGTCCATGCAGGGCACCCCCACGTCCAGTGCATGACGTCACAGTCTCCCTACCCTACAGGTACGTGTGGCCGCTGCCGTCGCTGCTCGGGCGTGTCACCCTCAGAATGGCCCACTTGTTGCCGTGACCACTTCCTCTGCTGCCGCAATCTGGCTTCCGCTTGCCAGAAGTGCAATGCCCCGCAGCTAGTTCCCTTCTGCAGCGCCGCCTTCAAAAAGTGCTACTAACCTAACACTTTCCCTCCTCCTTCGCCGCCGGCATGTGCCCTTCATGAGGTTGGCCTCAAGGACGGCATCTCATAACGCCTTAAAAGACTGTCTTTGTCCTGGCAAGACTGGGATCCGTCTGCCCCAGCCCGCGGTGGTAGGAATGTCGGTGTTGTGAGAGGACACCGCCCCGCTACACCTATGGCAGCCTATGTCACCCCAAACTGACGCTGTGCTCGCCATAAACTTTACCTTAGTGAATGTATTATGTATTTTTGTGCTTTTATAAAGTATGGAAATACGTGCAAGACGTCGTGGGCCGTGAGCCTGGAGGCCGCCTGGCCCGCGGCGTGCCCTGCCCCCCTCCAGGACGGGGCCTCGCCTTGCCTAAGATATAGTATATAGTTAGTGTGTCACAGGCTTGATCCCTTTGAGCTCTTGAACCGGACAGCTGTTGTATAGCGAACACACGTATATATAGTTTTGTTTACGAGTCCGGCTCAGGAATAACTATTTATAATGCTTGTCTCGCTTCATGAAACGCTTGTGGAAGGAGGCTGCAAGCCTCATCCGCGCCCCCACCGCTGTTGCGTCACTTGTACCCGCAGCGAGACGGGAAGATCTCAATATAAAGAGAAACTCGCTCCGTCCACAGACCGTGAATGAGAGTGGCAGCGTAAAAGTACTGCCGCCACGTCCTTGACTCAGCCAGGCCGGGCGCGGCGGGGCGTCACGCGGCAGTCGGTGACGCATCGTTGCGGGGGCAACGACTATTATGTAGAACAGGACGACCCGCGCACCTGTGTGTCCTGATGACCCGTCTCATCAACATTATATTAATCATTATTATAATTATCACAATTATTATTATTACTATATTATTATCATTATTGGATATCGTTGTTTGGAGGTCATGTTTTTATTAATCTAAGCTCCAAAATTACCTGTATTGATCTTGATTTATTAAGCTGAACGCGAATCATGTTTGAGCCTCCCCAGACACCGTCAAGTAAGGACACACCACGCCGGGATGCAGCGTCCTCAGTGCAATTCTTAGTCATTAGTCAATGATAATAATCCTTTGTATTATATCCGTTAATATTTCCATTATCATTATTATTATATTTTGTTTTTTATCACCGCTACCTTAATTGTACTCGAGGTGAAGAAAGAAGGTGAATGGTCTGTCTCGTTATGTGCAATAGTGAATGACGGTAAATGACGAGGAGAATGTGCGTGTGTGGGATGCAATCACCACACACACACACACACACACACACACACACACACACACACACACACACACACACACACACACACGATTGCATCCCACACACACATGCACAAAATAAAGAGGCTGGAAATTAATATCAAACCCACACAGATAATATGTGTGTTTCTTTTAACTGTTTCTTCTTCCTCTTCTTCTTTTCCTGTTATGGTGTTTATATTATTGTTTATATTTTTGTAGCGCTCACCAGTAGCCGTGTGTACCTAGTTTCCATGTACGTACACACTACTCTTATGCACATACAGGAGGGTGGGTGTGTGTGTTTGTGTGTGTGTGTGTGTGTGTGTGTGTGTGTGTGTGTGTGTGTGTGTGTGTGTGTCACCACCCTCCTGCCTGGCTATGCTGTTGGCAAACTTTCAAATAAAATAAAAAAAAATCATAATTAAGCTTTTTATTGAATTAATTTGTAATCTCACCTTGTCGTTTTATCGAAGTTTTCATCATTATTACTTATTACTATTAATATTATCATTAACATTATTATTATTATTATTATTATTATTATTATTATTATTATTGTTGTTGTTATTACCGTAATTATTGTTGTCATTTTATGTTATTGTTAGTGTGTGTGTGTGTGTGTGTGTGTGTGTGTGTGTGTGTGTGTGTGTGTGTGTGTGTGTATATATATGTGTGTGTGTGTATATATATGTGTGTATGTGTTTCTCAAGGTGATCGAGTAAATGTAAATGAAGCCAAACTGCGTCTTTTTATAAAGGCGTGTAAGTTCAGTAACTGTTATTATTCATGTTGTTATTGTTAATTGTCAAAGGCATTCTGTAAGTACATATTTGTTTGATTTATGGTTTCAGTGCCTACTTATCCAGAAGGCGTAGTAGTAGCAGTAGCAGTAGTAGTAGTAGCAGTAGCAGTAGTTGCAAATACGAAACAATAATAATAATAATAATAATAATAATAATAATAATAATAATAATAACAATCAGGTCATGGTGTGGCGCATCAATTCGTGAGTGTAAGGTCATGCCAGGCCACACTCCAGTATAATCTTGACCTCACGAGACCAGTCCAGAAAAGGACCCCCTCCCCCCTCCCCCCCACCTACCTTTTCTTGACCCAGATTATTAAGTCTCTCGTGACCTGCCTGCGGAGTGAAGAGGGAAAATATATATTAAAAAAAAACGAAAGAGAGGAAACAGTAATTGAAATAAATATGTTTTCTATTATTCCTTGTAAGTGTATTTGTTTAATCTTAATTTAATTGTTCATTTCTTCGTCTTGATGCAATTCTTTTACTTGATCTTATCGTATTAATTTTATTTGTATCATTAATTTATCAAGTCATGTTTGTTAAAGCCTCGTTATACGTAAAATGTATTTAGCTTTAGTCTCATTCAACACGTACAGGTTTTTTTTATGCTATCAAGTTTTCATAAATCTCGTAAATAATAATGATGAATAATGACTATGAAGGAAATATATATCAATACAAAAAAGTTCTGAAAAGTGATTCTAACTGTCTCGTACACCGCTAGTCCCACATTTAAAGAGAGATAATAATGTTGAATGTATTAAATGTAAATACTTGTTAAGAAGCGAATAATTGTGTAGTTTGCAAGAAAACTAGATAAATTAATTCAAAAAACATGAACAAAGATATCAACGAAGATCAAACTAACACCATAAATATTTTTAATGCAGATAATGGCTTAAAACAATGACAGTAAACTTATTAATAGAAGCACCACTAATGAAAGAACATGAGCAATCAGGTCTCACAAGGGAGGGAAGAGACGGTGTGTGTGTGTGTCGCCTTCAAGGTCAGCTGTTCCACTTCTGAGATAAATGGAAAACAAGACAATAGTGCAATGCGACTCACACACTCACACACACTCTCTCTCTCTCTCTCTCTCTCTCTCTCTCTCTCTCTCTCTCTCTCTCTCTCTCTCTCTCTCTCTCTCTCTCTCTCTCTCTCTCTCTCTCTCTCTTTTATGGGGTTAGTGGTTCATCCAGCTATCAAAGCAGGAATGAAGCAGAAGGTGAGCCTGTGAAGCTCCGTGATTTAGATAGTGATGCATATTATTATTATTATTATTATCATTATTATTATTATTAGTAGTAGTAGTAGTAGTAGTAAGTACGTTACCCTCAACTATATAATTACCTATCATCATTAACACATCAAACATGACTTAACAAGGCCTAGTGTAGTGTAGTTAACGAACGCAATACCTACGTTAAAAAATCCAGCCTTGACTCTCTTTTACACATCTTGCATACATAATTATCTCGTCAAGTAATGTCTCTACGCTGCCATGTCTGAGAGAGAGAGAGAGAGAGAGAGAGAGAGAGAGAGAGAGAGAGAGAGAGAGAGAGAGAGAGAGAGAGAGAGAGAAGGAAGAGGAATAGGTGAAAGCAGT
Source organism: Metacarcinus magister (assembly GCA_029783475.1). Classification (NCBI taxonomy): domain Eukaryota; kingdom Metazoa; phylum Arthropoda; class Malacostraca; order Decapoda; family Cancridae; genus Metacarcinus; species Metacarcinus magister. The sequence continues at coordinate 1,479,489 of JAPQNM010000047.1, forward strand.
TTACCCCCTGGCTGTGGTCTTCCTCGTTAGGTAAGAAACTGGTGTGGTTATTGATATTTACACTGTCAGTCTTATCTAGGCCGCCTCCAGCAACACGGAAGAGAGAGAGAGAGAGAGAGAGAGAGAGAGAGAGAGAGAGAGAGAGAGAGAGAGAGAGGGGGGGGGAGGCGCAAAGGATCATGGGTAGTGTGGGTGGAAGAGGAACTGAGGAAGATGGCGAGCCGGTTTGGTTTCTCACTGTTAGCTATGGAGGTCGCCATTGAAGTGTTATTTCCATGTTTTGTACCCCCGTGATGATCCCAGACGTCTTTTCATGATACCCACGTCATGTTGCAGGTGAGATTATTGTTCTGCATGGTTTTAATGATGTTATGTGGCTGTAGTTACCTGCCCTGTCTGTTTTGTGGTGCTGGGTGGTGGTGACATGTGGTGGTGAGGGTAATTTGTAGAATGAAATCCATTTCACCTACAATTTCTGCCATCGCCACGTTCTTTAATGAATAGTTTGCATTAATAAGAGCTTGTGATTAATCGGAATATGAGACAGTATATGTATCGTAGGATGGTTGTTGCCGACTTCTAAGTAGCTTGTTCGGCAACTATCAAAGTGAACCTTATATTTCTGAAGTGTTCAGACCCAAATTGCAAGAAATTTATCCAAGTGAGAAATAAAAGCTATATAGTGTATTTGTTTTGTATGTACAATTTATGAACTAGAACGTAGAATCATAAACACTCCTGTTTAGAGAGGTGGCTGTTGGTAATAAGGGAGTATTGTAGTGACAGGAACTACCACGTGTAGACCCCCGGGCCTTTTGTAGCTTCCTTATATACTTGTATTTTTATTAACACTGCATTGAAGATTATAGTCACAAGACATTACTGCACACTGAATACAGGTCATACAACAGGTGTCCAAAAGTTACTTATTTTAAATTATTGTTACTCGTTGAATGTTATGTTATACTCTATACAAAAATCGAAGGCGGAGGATGCCCCTCCTACTGGGGTAAGAGGCTGGCCATCACCACACTGTGCTAGATGATTGGTTGACAGTGACAGGCTGAGTGTCGTGAAAAATTAGACACCTGATATCACTTCATTGTTTCCTTAATATTTCCTTGTATGAAGTCTTATACTTCAAAAAGGAAACTAAAATGTCATCTTGAATAGATTTGCTAACAATAAGTGCCAAAAAATATCAGTATAATGGGATCTGGAAGGCAATAATGAGTGATGGAAAAAAAAGTTGTAAATAAACTGAGCGACAGAGGTACCTAACGGGCCATGGTACAGCGCCCGGTCACCAAAAGGATGGAGGATTATAAGGCTAGGTTAGGTTAGGTCTCAAGGGAGGGAGGGGGAGAGAGAGAGAGAGAGAGAGAGAGAGAGAGAGAGAGAGAGAGAGAGAGAGAGAGAGAGTCAAAATTTTAATACCATAAGTATATGTACACGTGGACACCCGTTACACACACAAGTTAACACCCTCATTATTATATGTATCTTTTTCATTTACATTAAAAGGGTACCGGCCAAGGGCAAACAAAAAATAGGTAAAAAAAGTTCCGCTTGTCGCCAGACTCTGTACAGAGGACAGTAGGAAAAATAAAGGCAGTGGGTGGAGATCCAATTTTGCATGAGAGGTGTAATTTAACATACCATTGATACATTACACAATGATAAGTCTTTATTTGCTCCTATTAATATGCCTCATCATATATATATATATATATATATATATATATATATATATATATATATATATATATATATATATATATATATATATAGAGAGAGAGAGAGAGAGAGAGAGAGAGAGAGAGAGAGAGAAAGGGGGGGGGGGAAGGCTAATGAGAATGAAGGAAGAAGAAATATAATTTAAGTAATTTATTTTATATCATATATAATTAAATTTACTGAAATCTTTTGGTTATCTCATCCTTACCAAACCTTTGTAGGCAACCAAACCATCTTGAACGTTTCACCTCATCCACCTCCCTACAATTCATTGCTTCTCTTGTATTGCCAAACATTCCATCCATTTTTGTGTTGCACTATCATACTGTCGTTCCATTTTCGGTCTAGCTGGTTATTGTTAGCAGCTTCTAACATGATAGATTTCTTGCAAAATACTTGCAGTATTGTAATGAGCTATCAAGCCGCCAACTAGACCTAGGTATGTTGCAAGATTTTTTTTTTTTTCATATATATCAAGAGGGTTGTTGAACTTTTTCTGACCTTAACCTTTTCTCACCTATATATAATCATGTGTCCCATTTTGTTCATCTTTGCCTTAACCTTGTCCTTCACATATAATGACAATTGATCAGGATTTGGTGAAAACAGTCCCCTTTAAGCTCTATATACCAGGCTGTCATCTCCTTCAAAGGGGTGGGGTAGCCAAGACAAGGCACACACGCACACACACCCATGCACATAACACATACACTCCTCTCACTTAGCCCACAGGAACACAAGTCTCTACCTAACCTCATTCTTTTCAGTTACTATCCATTACTTCATCTTTTTCTTCTCACCTATTTGAATATACATTTTCCCAACAGAATTCCTTGTCATTTATTCAGACTTTCAATCAAGTAGATAAACAAGTATGTGATTCCAAATATGCTAGTCTACTGGTATGTCAGGTTGTGACATCACACAAAATTTCTTGGAAAACTATGTCAATTTCCTAGTCTTATTTTAGTTTTCCTTTAGTATTTCCATGAAGCAATAGCGTGTATAGAATCATATTTCCTCGCCTTTTATTGTCAGTTAATGCGTTTTACTAGTTATTTACAATTTCATCAGTTTAAGTTATCTTAAGAAATAATCCAGACCAGCAAGTACTTGTAGCTACATGTTTTATTTAATTCTAATAGTTTAGCATAGCATAAAACTAACCAACTCTTAGCCAGTAGGTTTCAGTAATAAATGTTGAAGTGAGGGCCATATGCTGTAGCTGTGGCTGCTCATCAGCCAACCCGTTTGAGAGGATGAACAGCTGGGTGAGCTGTGTGCCGACTGTCCTTGTCCGGGATCAAGCTCAGGCCAGCAGATTCGTGGTCAGATGTGCTCACCACTGCACCACTGACAGTAAGAGCCGTGGATCAAATTACAAGTCAGAAATAGATTTAATGTCTTGATAGCAAACAGTTTCCCTGCAGATGACCTGGATCTCTGAAAATTATCTTAGGAATACTAAAGTCAAGGTTTACTAAAACACACTTTACTGGTTTGTACTCCTTACAGTAAACATTTAATAAGTGGCGGCTATAATAATATACATGTATTTACAGCTTGGATCTTATCTACCCAGGGGCAAGCGCACAACTGTGACACTTGATAAACAACAATTTCATACATCCGTTTTGCCTGTGAGTGGATAGGTGACTTCTGCTACAGTCCCTGCCATCTGGTGGTCTACAGCTACCTCGAAGAACAATCAACAACTTTTCTTAAATAAACTGCTAACAGAGTCAAACCAGCACAAAGGTTAGTGCCCAGAGAGCCCATTGGGCCCCCCATTAGACACCAAAAATAAATTGCAGACTTAGGAATCCAGTGAACTAACTTTAATGAAAATAAATTAAAAGCTTTGACATGATACGATTTCCTCGGCTTACGTATTGAGCTTTGCACCTGAATATTTCCTTCTGTCATTACACATCGTGCACCAGTCACTTGCCGTGGCAGCTGCACGCCCTCTCACCAAATGTCATTTCTTGCACACAATTATAAATGTTATAAAATATATTTTCTCAAAATACATTTCAATCTTGCACATAAAAATATGTAAAAATGATTGTGTACTTCTTTCAACTCTCAGCAAGACTAAGCAGCAGTTTTATTTATATATTTACTCTTTTTTTTAAGCTGGAAGTAGCCAACATCCCTGATTGATCATATTTAAATTTTATGAATTCTTAAAATCTGCCAATTACCATTACGTAATTGGGATTTAGTCGAATATTACATATCCACATGAGTTTACTCATCTCTCAGAATGACCGCAATAGATCTGGAAGATTTACAATTTCCTGAACTCCCGCAGATAACAGGAAGAGACTCATAGAAGCTCATTAGCAGGGTCACTAGGCAGCCTTGGCAGCAGTGGCAGCCACCAGTTTCTGGAGGCCCTCAGTGCTCATAGACTTCGGCCGCTCAAGTGGCAGGCCAAGGGCACGGTCCCACACCAGGGAGGAGAGGACACCCAGAGCACGGGACACACCGAAGAGGACAGTGTAGTAGTTCATCTCCGTCATGCCGTAGTACTGCAGCAGAACACCAGAGTGGGCATCCACGTTGGGCCAGGGGTTGGCCACCTTGCCCAGCTCTGACAGCACGCCGGGCACCACGTTGTACAGCTTGGCCACCAGCTGCACCAAGACAAACACAAAGGTGAGTGGTGATGATAAACCAACACTACTTTTTATATTAACGTAGAGTACATCAATGTCACAGTTTGCCTTTTAAGTGAGAAAGCTGAATTTTTTAAAGTAAGAGAAATTATTGAGCTTACAGGACATAGCATGAGGTCCCTGTTTGCCTTGTTCTAGTGGGACAAAAATCTGCAACCAGGTACTGTTATCCCTTGAAAATCTGACTTTGGATATCCTCAAAAGTATTTCCTGAAGAGCTTTGAGAACACTCTTAGTCCTCTCAAAGACATCCAAAGCCCAATTTCAAGGGAGAACAGTACTTGGTGGCAAAACCTATGAAGTCCCCAGTCATTGTCCTGCATCATTCATGTGATATTATTCTCCATTGCTAATTCTAGGTCCCTATAGTCCTTTAGTGTGAAGCTGCCACAACATGAGTCACTTACCTTGAAGAGTTTGTCATCAGGCAGGTGCTTGAGGGCAAATTCACGCTGGCATGTGTAGCGAGGGTCAGTCTTGCGCAGCACAGCGTGGCCATAACCCGGCACCACCTGGCCGGACTTGAGGGTCTTCCAGATAAAGTCCTTCAGCTGATCTTCTGTCACATCATCACCTGTTTCACCACGCAGCTTGGTCACCCACAGAAGCACCTGCAGGAATAATGGTACTTAAGTTCCTGGAGACATGGTCAATTAATGATATCCCCACAGGTGGCCTAATGGCTACAGTCAGGCAGACGAGCTCACAGTCCCGAGTTTGAATCCTGGCACGGGCTGGCCATTTTTCTTTGGTAAAACTGCCAAAGATCACTCACATGCTGCCATAACACTATCCTCGACAGGACTGCAAAGTTATATGCACAAGGAGCTTCTGCGGGCAACATGAGCCTCTCAACAAGAAACAAAGTGCCACTTGAAAGATCTAACCTGCGCTACTAACGGGTGGAGGCCGACCATCTAACGCCTCCACCAAGCCTACCGGCGCCACAAGTTAAGGACATAGACTAAGCAAGCTTGTCCTTAACCTGTGCCGCCGGTAGGCTTAATGGAGACGATAATGGTCAGCCTCCAACTGTTAGTAGCGCAGGTTAGATTTTTTTTAAAGTGGCGCCTCGTTTCTTATTGAGAGGCTCATATAACTTTGCAGTCCTGTCGAGGATAGTGTTATGGCAGCATGTGGGTGATCTATCTATATAGCAGGCTGATCCTTGTAAAGGGGTGTAGCCAAGACAAGGCATATATACACACATACTCCTCTCACTTAACCCCTAGGCCCCCCTAGGAGAAGATAAGTGCACCCACACAATGGGGAAGAGGATAGAGGTTGTATCCATTCCGCTTCACATTTAACTAGTACTCTCTCCCTCTCCGCACCTGATATTTCTCTACAGTTAAGGAATGAGATATATTCTTGGTGATTAAACCTGAATTGTCTCAATAAGAGAACTTTGATTTGTAGTTTGATTAAATTCTTGGTGTCACCAGCTCTACAACTCACCTCCTGGTTAGCTAGACCATGGAGTGGTCCAGCGAGGCCATTCATGCCAGCAGCAAAGGACAGGTAGGGATCTGAGAGGGCTGATCCCACCAAGTGTGTGGCATGGGCAGACACATTGCCTCCCTCATGGTCACTGTGGAGAAGAGACAACCCGTGAACACCTTTACCATCACTAATTACAAACTAGTCCTCCGGTGTAACAGTATAACCCATACACAAGTATACGAACACCCTACTAATGGAAGGCTTCAAGGCTACCTCAAGTGGAATGATTTTTTTGTCTAGTTTTGCTTACAAAGAGAATCCAGACTTTTAGGACAAATCCGTAACTAAGAAAGACACATCTTTCTATGAATGCATTTCAATATCCGACTGCCATATGTTTTCAGGTGTGGCCCAACAAACTACCTGTGGATGGTGAGGTAGAGCCGCATCAGTTCGGTGAATTGAGGGTCGTCATAGCCCAGCATGGCGGTGAAGTTGGATGACCAGTCCTTGGCGGGGTCGATGGCGCCGATGCTGGTGCCATCACGGTAAAGGTTGCGGTAGATGGTGGCGGCAACGGTGGGCAGCTTGGCAATCAGATCCATGGAGTCCTCAAAGCACAGCTGCACAACAAACAATATTTAATTAACAATACACTCTTGCATTCTACTTCTATTCTATCATATTCTATTTGGTCTTTGATTGTTCACTATCACTATTAACATTTGATGCATGTTCCTAAGAACTCCATCCAGAGAATGGATCTTACAATAACTTTTTCTTGAACACTTTTCTACTCTATAACACTAACTAAACATTCTTTCCGTGCCCATATTTTACCTTGCCAGTATCTCTTTGCTCTGCCGTCTGCCCTTTAGCTTAACAGCGCCATATGACCTTTAATGTCGGGCGCTTACTTTATTCCCATTAACTCACTCACTCTTATTGTATACACTAAAGATCCAATAACTTTCCTCCCTTGCAAAACTCTTTCTTTTGTCTCACCTTCCATGTTTGCACAGGATTGTACCTTCATTTGTTATGCTATCTTTGTCACTATTCTGATCTTTCATTAGTGTTGCACCTCGTCTTTAGTTTTGAATGATACAACTTGAAAACCCTCCTCACCATCCCACCGTGATTCCTGTGACACAATCAAAATATGCAAAACATGAATGATGTCTAATGCTTTTGTACTGTTTAACTCTGTCAGCCAAACAACAGCTGTCAGCAGGATAACTCTACCACTACAGTTGTTGTATCTGATGTTTGCACACAACTCAACAGTTAATATGCACTATCAACATTAAGGTTTCTTTCTTACATAACACCTTAACACTTTTCTTTGTACTACAGACATATTTCTTGCTGTTGCCTAATATATCATCACTTATTACTTTTACTGGTCAGCTCTAAAACAAAGAATACTGGCAAGAATGGTATAGCATTTCATATTAAACCTAAACTACTTATGCTAAGCTGTATTAGGGTGCGTGTATGTGTGTGTACGTGTATCCTCGCACCTCCCAATATTTAGTCTTGGGCACACCCTCAGAGTAACCCTTGGCAAACTTGCTCTCAGAGTTCAGGGCCGTGATAGCTGCAGAGAACTGGGCCATAGGATGCAGGTTGGAGGGGAAGTTGTTGAGCATGTTGACCACGTGGGGGGGGAGGTCAGCACGGTCTGCCCACTCCTTGGAGATAGCTGCCACCTGGGGAGGAAATAGTAGGTGGGTTAACGAGGTGTGAGATGAAGAGCAAAGACAATGAGGGAATATAAGGATGATGCCAAGAGGGTAAGTAAAGGGCAGAGGATGAGAGTAAATGGAGAATGTGTAGAATATATATATTATAGGATTTTTTCTCTCGCCTTCTCTCTCCACACACACCTGAGCCTTGGTGGGAACATCGCCGGTGCACAGGAGCCAGAAGAGTCCCTCAGGTAGAGGCTCCTCACCCCCTTCAGCAGTGGGCAGCACCTTCTGGCACTCAGGGATGGAGTAGCCACGGAAACGGATGCCTTCCACCGGGTCCAGCACAGAGGTCTCAGTCACCAGCCCCTTCATGCTTCTCATACCACCGTACATCTGAAGGAATTGTACATCTCATAATCATTCTAATTCTAGTTATAATTCGCACTACTTACCATTTGAATTTATGGATACAATATTTATCTGTTCTTTTCATGGTAATTATGTGATGTAAGAATTGATTTAAATAAGGTAAGAATAGTACTGGAATACCATCCTTGGGAACTTATATATCGCACAATAAATGATATGTAAGTACAACTATTACTATAATTAACCTGTCTCCTAGTCCTGATTACATACCAACACCAGACTGAAAATACAGATGGGGAAGCTATGTTTTTTTACTAATTAATTTCAAACTACTGTAATTAACATAACATTAGATTAAAATTACAGATGGGGAAGCTATGATTTTACTAATTAATTTCAAACTACTGTAATTAATATATCAACACCAGATTAAAATTAAAAATGGGGAAGCTAATTTTTCAGACATTAATTCATAAACTACTCTTACACCTCTAACTTTCACAAACCACAGTAAGAAATCACCATCTTACTTAACAGTCATCTAGCCTAACAACACCACCACCACCACCACCCTCGCCCTCAATAAATATTAATGAAACCTAATATATTAATACTGATACCACCCCTCCAAACACTGCTTCTCCCTCACCCACCAAGCACTTGTTACTCCACACTCTCATTAAACCCTCACACATCCACTCAATTCAACCCTTACCTATACTATACCACCTGTTTCTCACTCCAAATATTACCTCACTTTAAATTCCTACCTTCCTACACCTGTTCATGCCTAAAATCACCTTATACTCTCCTCCTTACAGGGTCTGGCTACAAGCGAATTTTTTTTTTACGTATTTTTGTTGTCCCTTAGCCAGTACCCTTTTAAAGTTTATATAAAAAAAACAACTTTACCTTCAACACCTATTCCTTATAGTTTTCATTCACCACCTGTTCCTCGTGCCAAGTATCACCCTCCCACCTACACCCACATCCCCACCCACACCAAGTACAAATCCTACAAATAGTACTTATCATCCAACACTCCTTACCTCCCTTCCCTTTCCCCTGGCACCTCTCCCCACCAACCACCTGCTAGTAAATATATAAAACTCCTAAATATAGCACCTGGCACTGACCACCACAACCACCTGTTTAAACACTACAGGTTTAAGTTACGCTAACACCCCACCTGTTAACCTATAGAATCAAGTAGTATATATCACTTAACACTATCACTACTAATCTATCTATCTATAACTTACACTCAATATATAATAAATGACACAAAAAATGTATAAATGAATGGAAAACACAATGAGACCTGACTAAAGTAATATATATATATAGGGAAAGGAATGCAAGGGGAAAGAATAGGCAAGAGAGGGGGGAGGATGGAAGGGGAATGCAGGAGCGTGTGTGTGTGTGTGTGTGGAAGGATGCCAAGTGTTAGTAGTGAAAGGGTGCCAGAGGTTGTAGAGGAGTGCCAAAAGTGACATGATTGCACCCACCAGGTATATGGGATTGAGGAAGGGAGAGGGAGTAGCAGACAATGTTGGAGTCAAGGGAAAGTGCCGGAGGAAAAAAAAAGAAAGGAAAAAGGACAAAAAAAGGGGAAAAAATATAAAAATGCAAAGTGGAGAACTAATGAAAAAATTGTGATATCCTAAATTATCTGGGAAAAAGAGATACACCAGATTATTATTGTTACTATTATTATTATTATTATTATCATTATTAAGTACACCACAGGATAGAATTTCATCACTTACCATGTCAACCGTGATCTCCCCGACCTTGGTGCTTCCGTGCTCCTTGCGGAAAGCCTTCACCTTCTCCTGCATGGCCGGCACCTTAGCTGCCATCACCTCCCGAAGGTCCGTAGACTCGGAGGAGTACTGGGCCCGCGCCATGACGGACGCCGTAGCACCGAGGGGACATGCCTTCTGTAATGCATTGGAGGTTAGGAATAAAGGTTCTAATACTTTCTTCCCTATCATTTGTTTACTTATGTTACTGTTAGGTACTCTATAATGTCCTCAGTTGGGCAGAGGAACTGGTTATGTGTCCTTAGTCTTATATATTTTCCTATTCTAATATGTATTTTGAAGCCATCAGTCACTCTTATAAACAATAATAAAGAAATAATGAATTCAAAAATCTTGCAACACTACACTGGAAAAGTTGAAAGACGACAAAGTAAAATATTTTCCAGAACCATATAATTAGTATTTCCATGTTTCTTAAGGCACAAGTCTTTCCTCTTTCCATTTCTTATGCCACCCAAGTAAAGCCAGACCACCAGCTAACACACACACACACACACACACACACACACACACACACACACAGAGCAACACACACACACACACAGAGCAACACAACACGACAACTCACCATCCTACTGAGGTGAGGTAACTATACAAGATACACCTTCACACACCTCTGCAATGAGTGACTGCAAACACACCCAGCCAACAGGTAAGGCTTCCAGTGGCTACTCTTTAGATTAATATAACAAAGTAGATTCAAAACAAAGAAAAAAAAATTGAGTAGTGATATATTAATCTTATCTGATGAATCCTTGCTATGAGGGTTAAAGAACATGTTTTATCTTTCTTATGGTTTTCAAGGATGTGGTTGTTGAATGCAATAGGTTAGGTTTATTTCCTTCCCTCCTCCTTTCCCAATTAGATATTTTCCTTCTCTCACTTATCTCTGGTACACCTGTTCCTTCCTTTCTGTTATTTATTCCTTCCTTCTCTCACTTATCATTCATCCACCTCTTCTTTCTCTCATTATTATCAGCATTATTTTTCTTCCCTTCCACATGAACTTATCTCTCTGTTTTATTTTGATTAATGATAAGTCACGAACTTTTATTCTCTTATCTTTCACAATTTTCTAACTAGTTAATCATCCTTATGCTTGTTAATGAATATCTATAATTAACCATTTCATTCCCACTTCTCTGCTCCATTTGTCATTCATTATATAGAGTATAATGTATGAATAATAAATAATACCTGAAGACATGAATTACAATATTATCAAACCCTTTATTAACCTCACAACACCCTTCCCACACTACCTACTTTCCCTTTTCGCCACCTATCTGATAACTCACAATCTCTACTCACATGAAAAAAATGATTATAAATAAAAAAAAATACAAAATAGTGGTTATCTGCCTTTACTCCTCTCATTTTAATTTTTTTCTTTCTTCAAGTATTTTATCTCTGCCGAACCACTGCGTCCATAAGTCCAACAGGTTAACAAGGTCACACACTAAGGGATTTACCACCTTCAGACCACACTCTATAAATAGTAAGTCTGGGAAAATAAATATCATACAATGGGTTCTGGGGAGGATTTTACAAGCTCACATTCTTTCTATGTGGACAAACTACCTGAAAGTGTTGTTTTTTTTTACCTCTTCAATAACTTCACCTTTACTAGATTTTTAATACATATTTTCATTACTTTCACCCTTCATTATTGTTGTAGTTACATTTACTATTATTAAAATGAAAGGGAGAAGTCTTTTAACGAAGGAATATTAGTCTCTGTGTAAGATTAGCAGCAAGATTAATATTGGTATTATCTCGTACAAGACACAGTGTATCTATAGATTAATATTATTTGTTTTTGAGTTGTCTTGTGTTGAAAGGGAAGAAGTGTAGAGTAAGGAAGATGGAAGGGAGGAGATTGTTCAGTTTTGTATTGACGAGAAGGAACAACATTTAAAAGTGGAGAGCAAGGAGGGAGTTAGCTATGATTGAAAAGGCTACAATTGGTGGCTATCAAAAGGTGCAGATGGAGGCAATTGAATGTAAGGGAGGAGAGAGAGAGAGAGAGAGAGAGAGAGAGAGAGAGAGAGAGAGAGAGAGAGAGAGAGAGAGAGAGAGAGAGAGAGAGAGATGATGATTATTTAAATATATTGATAGTGCTAGAGTGTATGATAGAAAGAGGAGATTGACTGATTGATATATGCTAGGCTACTGCAATCAACACGGTAAAGATAATAAACATGCACTAACAGAAATCAATAGAAACCTTTTTTTATCATGTCAATCCTCTATAAGGGAGTTCTTAGCTATAGACAATTAATTAAACAGCTGGTGGTAATGATAAAATAATAAAAAATCCTTGCTTCCAAATCCTTCTTTTAATCATATACACCTAATCTATTACCTTCAGAGCCAAGGTAATATTATAAATCTTTAACCTTCCTCACCACCACCACCACCACCAAGCCATCTTCCTTTCCTTCCTTCTCCTCTCCCTGCTCTCCCTGTCTCCCCATCTCCCTTTCTTTCTCCCTCCCTCCCATCTCCCTTTCCTTCACTCTCCCTCCCTGCTCCCTATCTCCATACTCAATGAGCCTTGATGTAGTAATATGAGTGACAATACCTGCTGTATCATTCCATCAGGAGGAAGAGCCTTGAACCCCTCTGAGTGCATGTTAGATAATATAAGATAAGAAGGTGGGTGGGTAAGGGATGATGGAAAGTATAGTTATAATGGGAGAGAGTTGAGGTGTGTGTGTGTGTGTGTGTGTGTGTGTGTGTAATTTTTTCTTTAATGCATGATTTAGTAATATAACTCTCTCTCTCTCTCTCTCTCTCTCTCTCTCTCTCTCTCTCTCTCTCTCTTAAACTTTCAACTTCTATTAACTCTGACTGACTAATTGTTTCGTAGATTCATTTAGTTTTCTTGCACTCAGCGCCATGTCATCTGCAAACATACATACCTACATACATTGTCTTGCGCATCTTCTGCATGTATATAGTTCTACTCTTAACAGAACCAACACTTGCTTCCACCTCTCACAAAAAAAATGAAGAAAAAAAAGAAGAAAAAAAAAGAATCATGGTGACTCTACACATTCCTCCTACACTCCATTTTCTTTTATGCTATTGGATACACTCAAACTTTCATCCATTTCTCCATCCACTTGAAATAACAGTGGTCTTTGCAGCTATGATCAAAATACTTTCACTCCACTTCGTAACCTTTCTCCCACTACTCCATACAGTCTCAAAACATTCCACTATGCTTCCCAGTCAAGTGTCAAATGATTATTCCAGATCTATAAATAAATAAATAAATAAATAAATAAATAAATAAATAAACAAATGCAGCATATACTATCCTCGTTTTTGCCACAATTTAACCTAACCTAACCTGAAACTCAAAATCTGCTCCACACATTCCTACCTTGTTCTTCACTAATATTATCATCAGTAATAGTATGTATTATTTCAATTACAATTATACTATACAGCTTTGCGAGAATACTATTTAATACACTAATAACATGATAATTACTCCAATAATGAGTTAATACCAATTTTGGTTTAATTTCCGGGTACTGCACCTCCTTATAAGCACGTCTTATTGAGGGTTACATTCACAATTAGGTATTGGAGGTGTGATTCATAGCTCATATATTTGCAGGTGTTCAGTGATAGTGAAGGCACAGGTGTTAGAAATAGTCTTTACCTGTATTAATACGGCATTAAAACACAGCTGTATAACTGAAGATTAAATAAAAAAAATTAAAAAACCCACCCTGCTTTTGATGTTAGGTTTGTGTTTATGTATAAGTAACTCCCTTCCCTTCCCTTCCCTTCCTTTCCTTTCCTTTCCTTTCCCTTTCCCTTTCCCTTCCCTTCCCTTCCCTTCCCTTCCCTTCCCTTCAGTGGTGTAATCAAATGCCTTCACTGATAAGAAGGTCTGATAACTGATTTAGGTCACTCAAGACATTACTGAAAGAATAATTTATAGGTGAATATCTTCTAAATACATGTACGCAGCTCACTTTTTTTTTCTTCATATGATTAGATTAAACACATACATTTATTTTAACACTTTTAACACTTGGTAAAAGCAACAGTAACTTCTTTTTTTATATATACTACACCATACATACTTAACACTCTTAATACCACAAAAAGACTTACATTATCTATTACTTATACTACACAAACGAACAAACTTACACAATAAACTTGAGGTGCAATCGGTAAAGCACAAATACATCTACGTGAATTATTCCTGACCTAATAATAATAATAATAATAATAAAAATCTTAACCTTTGACATTAACCTACAAAGAAATAATGGAATACATACTTTGGGGTAAGGGATTATGTGGGTGAGATTTTGCAAACTTATGGTGCAATATGACAAATTTATGAATATTTGAAAACCCTTTAGGTGGGCAGATAACTTTTAATTCTTCCTGACCTTTACCTATGACCTTGAACTTTCACACTGGCATGTCAGGGAATATGAGTTGTCCCTGACCATGAATGTTACTAATGAGTCACTAATTAGCAGGTAAAGTGACCTACCTACCTACATACCTGCCTTACACTAATTCCTACCTACCTACCTACTTATCTACCTTACACTAATTCCTACCTGTCTACCTTACACTACCTTACACCAGAGCCTCTCAACACCTTAATAAAAGCCTATGACTCTGGCGGCATTAAATAGGAGAGTAACCCCATAAACACGAACAGAAACAGTGAATACAATCAATACTAATCAATAAAACATTAGATCTTGGAAGACAGGTAACTGAGTTCAATCCAATTACGTAATCAAATAAGCGTTAAAAATATCAATACTATATTAAACATCCATTTAAGTTATAATGACGGTAATTACGGCACATTTATCACTTAGGTCAGGTGTGGACAGTCTCACTATATCACCACAACACATACAATATTTACGGTCTAATTCATCCAGTCTCTGCAATAACCATGTAATATTTATGTTCAGAACTAAATCGTAATCAACTAGTCTATGGAATCATTGCAATAACTTTTATCTAAGTAATAATGTCGTCATGCAACAGGTAACACAAAAATAATAAATAAAGTTAAAAAAATATAACCAAGGAAGATTTTAGTTGTCCTGTTTTATTGCATTTCTATTTATATACTTGTTTTGAATGTCCTTTTCTATTAGTAGTGGCAACCAGAAACCTCTTTGAATGCGTTTAGCCTTCCTCTACGCCCAACACTCTTCCTTGACCTACATTAATTTCACTTTCAGTATGCTTCCCAGTCAAGTCCTGCATATCCTTGTGTATGTATGTGTGTGTGTGTGTGTGTCTAATCTTTGACAGTCTACCCTTGTTGATTCACACACACACACACACACACGTGCTCTGACCTCGCTAGGGTCAGGTCGTGTCGTCTTGGCGCTCCTCGGGGCCGCCTGGTCTATGTGTTGACCCTCTCCCCAACCCTTACCTAATCCTCCCCCTCAGTGAGAAGTGGAAGTTCTAAATAATTAAGAACAGTGAACTTGTAATGAACATACAACACAGTGAAGTAACTTAAAGCAAAATAAAATAAATTCAAGAACTATAAACAATGAAAACCGAGTGGGCGGACGACCTCACTGGCTGGGACTGAGAGGAAAAAGGGCTATGGGTGCTAATGCATGCCTGTTAATCCCCTCCAGACCACCATCTTCCCGCCAATACAGCTGCACCTCCACATATCACCCTGTGGGTGATATGTGACCTCCTACAGGCGGCACCTCCACCAACACCTAAAGGCGATGCCATCTAACCAGGCTCGAGTCCATCCCCGGCCTCCAAGGTGCTACAACACCGTCACCAGACACCACCTGGGTGGACAAGGTCGTGAAAGCAGACCTGACCTACGACATACCACACCTATCACTATGCTAACAATTTGTCAGAATAGTCTCATGTAAAGAAGAAAAGTCTTCCACTCCTCACATTTATAATTAAGCAAGTTTAAAATGTATATTTTCAGCCTATGGCTGCTTTTTCTAATAAACCGTCTATTATTATTATTGTTATTATTACACACACACACACACACACACACACCCTTACAAGCTGCACTTTCTCTTCAACCTCTCCCATATGACCTGACTGTGAATGAGTTAGCCAATCACAAGAGCAAGCCAGGTAAATAAAGCAGACAAACAACCAGGTAAACTCACCTGGCTTCACTTACTACCTGGGTTATTCATTTGACTTCACTACTTGTGTTACTCACTTTACTTCATTGATTACTTGGTTTACTCACCTGGTTGGCTTCACTTCAACCTGCTTTATTTACCTGGGTGTTTGCTTACCTGTGAAGCATAGGTAAGCAAACAACCAGGTAAATAAAGCAGGTTGAAGTGAAGCCAACCAAGTGAGTAAACCAAGTAATAAGTGAAGCCAATATAGTAACCCAAGCACTAATTGAAGCCAACCAGGTGAGTAACCCAGGTAAGTGAAGCCAATTTAGTAACCCAGGTACTGAATGAAGCCAATTTAGTAGTGAATGAAGCCAACCAGGTGACTAACCCAGATACTAAATGAACCCAGATGAGTAACCCAAGTAGTGAATGAAGCCAAGTGAGTAACCCAAGTAGTAAGTGAAGCCAATTTATTAACCCAAGTAGTGAATGAAGCCAATCAGGTCACCAACCCAGGTATCAAATGAAGCCAGGTGAGTAACCCAGGTAGTAAGTGAAGCCAACCAGGTAAGTCAAGGCGATACACCATAAGAAAGTAAACATTAATTGAACACACACACACACATACAAACACACACACACACACACACATACACACACACACACACACACACACACATGTAGGTCATTACACCTCCTTCACCCAGTCATTGACCTACATATGCAAAATACATACACCAATAATCACTACAAACGAAATAAGTCACATAAAGTATATAAAAACACACATACACACACACACACACACACACTAACAACCCTTCTCCTTTGCCTTGAAACAGTGACCCATCCCATCTTCGTCCTCCTTTTCATCCTCCTCCTCCTCTTCCTCCTCATCATCCTCGTCCCAGCCTACTAGTGATAAATCTAAATATATCTTTCATTACAAACGCCATTATGTTCTCAAATAGATAATAAGTAGTGTATATACGTTAATAAACAATGATATAATACTAAGTGAAAGTATCTCCCATATGTGTCTGTCTTTCCTCTCTGATCAACAAATAAAAGAAGGAATCAGTTGCGTAATGGACCGGCTCAGCTGATCTCATATTGTATTAGTGATGCTATTTCTTTTCTCACATCCCCTATGACCCTCCTCACAGCCTCCCTACACGGCCATGTTTGTTATGTACGTGTTGTAGTGGTTCTCGTACCTGCTGGGCGTGTAGGAGCCTGGAGGCCGCTGTCCGGATAAGCGCCATAGTGGTATGTGCAGGAGTGAGAGCTGGACCGTCACTGTGCTTCCTCTTCTTCCTCTTCACTAACCTGCTTCTCCACCACCAGAACACGACGTCAATAGAGGGATTTACTGTATAAAATAGGTGTTTTTTAATAAGTTTTATTTTATATTTAGTGTGTTTATGTTTTTTATTTTTTTTATTTTGGGTATATTCGTTTCTTTAAGTATATTTGTTCATGTTTAATATTTGTTTTATACACATGATGACTTACTTCATGGGGCTTTCCTTGCAATAATGTTCCATTTGTTCATGTTCAAGTTGATTTATAGAGCATAATTTCTAATTATTTTCTGTGTATGTTATATTTTCTTGCCAATTAGGTTTCAATACCATGTTAATTGATCGTATCCATCACATGACATTTCTTATCTACCGATCAGAGTTTTCATTTAACAATTTTTATCAGAATTAATATCAAACTGTCGTATACTTTACGTTGCCAATATGCTGCGGTACAATTAAGTTCCTACATCATCAGTTATTTCTCAAGCTACGAATACAGTTTACTGATGACCTCTCCTATAACTTCTAAATTCACCTGAATTTAGGTTAAACACACCTGCTCCTTTCTTAATTACCACCTCATTCCCTTATCTCAGGTGATTATCGTACGAACAGATAATAAATGAGCCCCACCCTCTCTCTCTCTCTCTTTTTTTTCTCTCTCTCGTTATAATTTCAATGATCATTAGTTTTTCCTTTTTTATGGTTTTATGAAAGTTCAATCAAACGAGAACAATTAGCATAGATCATCACCACTAGATTTATTAGAGGAAAATCAAAAAATATGTTATATATGTCTGCTTGCCAAGGTCATCAACTTTTATACAAACAATTTGACAATGTTCTTGAGTGTATGCCATCCCAGAACCTGAATGTGACCATGCATGCATTATATTGGTGATGTTGCAAGTGTACGAGGCTCTTGAGGATAAAGAAGCACAGTTATTATGTTATGTTATGAACTTATGTAGGATATCCGGTTTTGTGGTTCTGAGATAATAGGTGTCATCACCTTTATTGCTTTCCGTCAGGATGCTCACTATGAAAATTATACATAGCAGTTTTGTAATAGTGTTTTCTTGTATGTCTTAATTACGGTCACTATCTGGCTTAGATTTATTCCTCGATCTACCTTAAACGCGTATATACTTATTATAGGGTCTTGAGGGTGTGGTATACATTAGTTATCATGTTGCATATTACAATTATGTATAGCCTTTCATACTATGTTATCCTAAATAGCTTGTCAGTTATTATATTTCTTTAATTCTTGTTGAGTTCTATTTACTTTTATCTCCCTTTTCTTTCCATTTTCCTTATCCCTTTCTCGTCTCCTCTCCTCGCCAACCTCTCAATCCTCTTTCTTTTTATTATCTCCCCTTTGTCCCTTTTTTCTTTCCTTCCATTTTCCTCATCCCTTTCTCCTCTCCTCTCTAGCCTAACAATCCACCTTCTTTTACAATACACCTCCTATCTTATTCACTCCATTATTTCCTTATTCTATTTACTTCTATCTCCCCTTTTACCCTTTCTTTCTTTCCGTTTTCCTCCCCTTTCCCCTCCCCTTTCCTCCCTCTCTCCCCTCCCGGCCACTCTCCCATTTATCGTCTGCTTCAGGCGGCGAGAGGTGAAGCTTCATTGTCCCTCGTGAGTTCTACAGGGTGAGTACAGTTTCCCTGGGGCTTAATTTACCTCTTTACCTATATCATTAACCCTTAATTAATCCCAGGTAGGCATAGGACACAGGTAGGAGAGGAGGCAGAGGTGAGGGTGGAAATTGGATTATCAAGAAAGGGAGAGTTTGACATTTCTTCGTATTTTTAAGGTCATGAGTCTTGTTTAAGGTTTATTTTCTATTGTTAAGCTATAATGTTTTAGTATTGTATGTCTGCGTTGTAAGGAATCCATGGCTGTGCTTGCCTTGACGTATTAAACCCTCTCATATGTTTAGAATAGGTGGCTTTCTCATAACATGGCGACCCATTAAAGTACAAACGCAATATGGTGTCTGCTAGCTCAGGACGGACCTAATGGAGGGTTAGAGCGACTTATATTAACAGTAAAGGGAAAATAAGTGGGTATAATATCGAGGGTAAGGGTAGAGGGGGAGGGGGGGTGGCAGAACCTAACCTAACCGAAGTTTGGGTAGCGTCAAGGAAATTTATTACGAGTTTCTCCGATTCATTTTTCCACCTTTTCCTCCCATAGCTGAGCATTTCCTAGCCTCATATGGGTGTTGGGTGTGGTGTTGACTTATAGAAAAAAGGGTGTGGTGGTTTGACATCATGGTTTAGGGGTGTTAGGGGGGGCTAATATTTGTGTGGGGATAAGTTTTCCTCCTGTCAATTTTTCCGTCTGTTTCCTATCGCAGTTGACTTTCAAGACATGCATGAATGGGTTAGGGGTGTTAAGATGACTAATATTTGTTTGGGGGACAATTTTCCCGCCCTGTTTCCTATCTTATTTGACCTTCAAGACATGCATGATACAGTAGTATGTGGCGCCATCCTAGTGTGACAGACGTAACCAGACGGTAGTGTGTATTTGTGTATTTACATCTTTGATTAACGTGTGCAGGAAAGGTATGTAGTGTGAGGTTAAATGAGGCTGATAATGGTACTAAGTGTATATATTTAAGTAAGTTAGTGTAGTTATGAATCCTGTGGTGTGTTAATTGTTTTCTATGAGTCATTTTGCCACTCCCAAAGCTATCACTGAATGAATGGTGTTGGTTTGTGGTGGTGAAGTTATAATGATACAATGTAGAGTGTCTAGGTGTTAGCATGCATAGGGAAGAGTTTGTGTGATATAGGTAAAGTTTAAGTAATTATTTACCTTCACTGCAAGTTCACTTTCTCCCTAATGAAAGAGTTTGCTTCCTTGATCCCCTGTAGGTCATTAATCTAGCAAAGCACAACCTATCTCACCTAACTAGAGCTCCTTCACCTTTGTTTTGATGATTTAGAATGTGAATTGATTAATTTTACCCTTCATTTCTGTTGCACAAGGCTAGTTTCCAAGTCATGCTTACACACTAATCTTGGAGGACCCGCAGGTTGTCAGTATTTCTAAATTAAAACCAGTGCTGCTTGATAACCTTCCAACCACCTTGAAGGCACTCCCCACCCTCATGACCTAACACTCCTCCTCTCCCCACCCTGCAGATGTCTTCCCGCCCGCCCCCTCAGTCCTGTGACACCTTCGTTGTCTTGCCGGACCTAACCAAGGGAGGTCATGTCGTGTTTGGCAAGAACTCGGACCGGCCACAGAATGAGGTGCAGGAGTGTGTGTACCATGCAGCTGCTGACCATGACGAAGGCAGCAAAGTGCAGGTAAGAGAGAGAGAGACAGAGAGACACACACCAATTGATGGATCACTTCAGTACAATATATTCCTAGTGCCACTGTATCGAAGGTTATTTGAAGCTTGTAAGTTTGTAGAAGGTTAGTTTATTATGCAACATCCTAATGCACTAAAACTTAATGGCTAAGATCAAGTCCTGTTAGGTTTATAGAAGAACTTCTTTTTTTTTCCACTAAGTGTCATCATACGAACATAAGAAAACAAGGAGATTGACCTACACAAGGCAACCAATTTATTCATTTATTTATTTCCGTCTTTATTTCTTTATTATATTTATTTTGATTCATCCATTTGTCTCCCTTACAGTGTACCTACATAGAGGTGGACCAGGTGGAGCGCACACATGCGGTGCTCCTGAGCAAACCGTCATGGATGTGGGGGGCAGAGATGGGCGCCAACGAGCATGGGGTGTGTGTGGGGAACGAGGCTGTTTGGACCAAGCTGCTCAACGACAATGACCAGGAGGAGAGGCTTCTTGGCATGGATATGGTGAGGTGAGGTGGTGTGGTGAGGGTGTGGATGGTAATGTGGTTGTGGTGGTGAAGTAGTGATGGTGAGGTTGGTGATGTGTGTAGTAGTGATGACTAGAATTCCTGTGTGAAGTGAATCTGTTGAAGGAAGGGAAGAATGGTGGTGATTTTTCAGCATGCGATAATTTTTAGACGTACAAGAGAGAGAGAGAGAGAGAGAGAATTCACAGGAACGTCACCTTAACCTAACCTAATCTCCTATCCCAGACTATCCCTGGAACGCAGTACATCGGCAGTGGCAGCAGTGGAGGTGATCGTCGGCCTGCTGGAGAGCCATGGGCAGGGTGGTCCGTGCTCTGAGGACGAGCCAGACATGCAATACCACAACAGCTTCATCATCGCAGACGCCACAGAGGCCTGGGTGCTGGAAACTGCTGGGAAGTACTGGGCAGCAGAGCAGATCAAGAGTAAGTGTTGCTAATCCATAATGATAATAATAATGATGATAATATTACCGGCCAAATAATGGGCAAGAGGCAGTATATCTTAGCCTCTATAAAGCCTATTGGCGCTAACAGTTTGTGATGTGGAAAATATAATAAAATGTGTCGCCCTCCCGCAGGTGGCTATAGAAACATCAGCAACGCACTCAGTATTGGGACCAAGATTGACCGCATGAGTGAGGGGCTGCAGGCAGTGGCTCAGGAGAAGGGTTTGTGGGACGGCAGTGGAGAGTTTGACTTCAGTAAGTCCTTTGGGGTGGACGAGGACTATGCAGGCGGCAGGAAAGAGTGTGGCGAGAAGCTCCTGGCTAAGCTGACGGAAGGAGGTGAGGTGTTGGGCTGGTGTCTCTCTTCATCTTTCCACTAATGTCTTCTGTCAGCTTCTATGTCTAGCAAGTTTCTCAAATTTTGATTAATGTCTTTTCTGTCTGTCATCCTATCTTTATTTATATCTTGATAACTTTTAACAAACCATATTTCTATAATATTACAATTTTTTTCATATGATATTGATAAAATTGGAATCATTTTCATTCTAACAATATCCTTAGCCTTGGAATTATTTTTTTTGACGGTAGTGTTTTCATAATTCTAACAGATTTTTTTTTTATAGTGCCTTTTACTAACTCGGTGATAACGCTAATAACAAGTTTATGTACACAGCCTTTTTCCAATAATTCCATAATTCTGACATT
The DNA here is from genome assembly GCA_029783475.1 of Metacarcinus magister. Taxonomy (NCBI): domain Eukaryota; kingdom Metazoa; phylum Arthropoda; class Malacostraca; order Decapoda; family Cancridae; genus Metacarcinus; species Metacarcinus magister. The sequence continues at coordinate 1,501,718 of JAPQNM010000047.1, forward strand.
GGTGTTTGCAGTGTTACACTCCACCACCTTAGAACCAACAGCCTCTTCATCTTTCTATGTTATTAACGTTTATGTGCAGATCTCTGGGATATCAAGGTGTTATAGTTATTGGTGACCTTGTATTGTATTATTTTGAGCCCTTTGATGTCGTGTGAAAACAAAATTACTATCAGGAAATGAGTTATCTTGCTGAAATTTAAATATAAAGAGAAAATGCATGGATATCTCAAAATTTGGAATAAGAAAAGGAAGATTCATGTTTCAAAGGAAATTTTATCGTAGTTCTTACTAGCTCACTATTAGAATTTTTGTTTAGGGTATTTTTTTAGTTCTTTGTGAGAGGTTGAGCGACTGAACACAAATATTTCTCTGAGCCATTTCAGCCATAGTTTTGTCAGGTAGAGTGTTACTTAAAGACCTAACTGGTGATGGTGGGAAAAATATTCTTTCACTGCTCCCTCTCCTGCATCTCTCCTTTCTCACTCCCCTTGATCTTCCTTAAACATCCTTCCTTCACCTCTACTGCACTCCTTCCCTCCTTCACCTCTCCTTCCCTCACCATACCTTCCTAATGCATCAATCCCCACCTACCTAAGCACCATCCTCTTTTATTTAGATCTTTGGCATAATTTCTATTGATTTTTTATCTATTTTCTTGTTGGTAGTGGTTTGTTATCTGCAGCTTTTCATGTTGTTATCTTTAATCGGTGAATTACTTTGTTGTTTACTTTATTAAGGTTCCTTGGCTTTAGTTAATTATTATTGTTATTCATTATCTTTATTGATCAATTTGTCTAAACTCTCTATGTAATTATTGGTGTTCTGACTTCAATTGGAAACACACGGGTCTCATGCATACATACATACATACATACATACATACATATTTATGCTAAAATTTCAATCACTTTGCAACTAAGGAAAAGTTATATTTTTATGGTAAACACACACACACACGCACATTTATATATATTATGTGTACCATCAAAACTATAACTCACACATCCCTATACACACATAGTATACAACACCTTCAGTAGTAGTAGCATAGTTGCAGTACCTTTGCTAAATTAAATGTATACCAATTCCTTGTGCCTTTTTGCAGGTAACTTTGGTTTGCAGTCAATGTTCACAGTGTTGAGGGATCAGAAGTCAGGGATTTGCATGTCAGATGGGATGTTTGTCAGTACGTCATCACAGGTAGTGCTTCCCATTCCCTAATATGTGTTCTTGTGTTGTGTTTGTGGCGTGGAGCAAGGCAAGGCAGAACACACAACGTCTCCCATGTTCTCTGTATTACTTTTTTTCCTTTTTTTCCCTGTTCTTTTAATGTTTTCTTGTCGTTCTTCTTTCTTCCTATTTCCACTTTTTTATTATTTCGCAATTTGCTTTCTCTTCTTTGTGTAACACTTTCCCTTTGTTCTCGTGCTGATTTTAAGACATCCTTTATTTTCCTTTCTTACCCTCTTCTTCTCTATCATTATTTCCATTATTTTTCTTTGTCAATATTCTCCATTTTCAAGTTCAAGGAAATATGAATAATATGTCTTCAAGATGGAGTTAGTTGGTGTGCTCTTGCTTGTGAAATGCCCAAACTATATTGATTTTATTATTAATAGTAGTAGTAGTAGTAGTAATAGTAGTTGTTGTTGTAGATGTTGTCTTTAAGTTTGTTGGGTACCCTCTTTTTTTTCATTTATTCAATTTATTTATTTATTTTATGTCTGAATCTGTGCACATGTTGTTATGAGTGGCATGAGTGTGTGAATTCCTTGCACCTGTGTACCACCAAGTTCTTACCACTCGTGAGACTGGTGGAGAGTGTGTGTGTGTACTGCTTGCCATCCTTACACTCCCCTAGTTCTCCCTGCACCTAAAACAGTACAGTACAAGCACCGGTTTCCTTTGCCTTCCTTCCCTCGTCTTTTCCTGCCTTCCTTCTTTCCCTTATGACACTATAGATGGCGCTGTAAATAGGGAACAGAATCTCTCCAGTGGCTGTAGGAGAGAAAACTATTATTTTGTACACTTAGAATATGCCTGCGTAATAGGAGGAAAATGGAACTTGCATAATTTCAAGCCTCGAAGGGATGATGATTGCCGTTAAAAAGTTACGCATTACCATACAATTAGTAAATTTATATTAAGGGAGCTAAAGCAGACTCGTATGATATTGAAATTTGCCCTTTTTTTTAATATTGCTGCCAAACCTGTTATTAGTGGATGTTTATTTATCTATTAATTGGTTAGTAATGACATTAGGAGATGAAAAGGCTGCACTAGTTTTGTAATTCACACGCGAACCTCGATACCTTTCAGCTTTATCATTGAGCTGTGTGTTTCTCATGACATCATTACATCATAACATTATATACACACATCTTGACCACCCCAACTTTGTCTAATACAGGAATATGTGGTCAATGATGATGTGTATGCCCTCATTTGGCGCACATGTGAATGAGGCAAAAAATTCTTCTGGACTACCGACAGGTGATTTTTCCTTGACACAAATGTTTGAGGTGTTGAGAGACAAGGAGTCAGGGATATCGCGAGGCACAGACCACCCCCACCCTACTGCCGGGAGTATGGTGAGTGGTGAGGCCTGTTTATACCCGCTCATTCCTTGTGCTTGTCTCCTTGACCTTCCCTCTCCACCTCAGAACTGCATCTCTCCTTGTCTTGAGGGAGGGAACTGCGTCTCTCCCAACCTAACCTAACATGTCACTCGTATCTTCACTCCTTAGTCTTGAGGGAGAGAAGAAAATTGTATCTCTTAAACCCTACTCCATCTTCTCAAATCCAGTTCTTTTGTTTTGTGTTCCAATATTCTTCATCTTTTAATTATATAATGAAATTTAGCCTCGTCCCCTTTATAGTTTACGTATTTGATTATGATCTAGGCTTCATCTAACACTTCTATTCATGTTTCTAGTCTTTGCCTTTCCCCCACCTTAGGAATTTGTTTTTCCCTCTGTGTGTGTGTGTGTGTGTGTGTGTGTGTGTGAGAGAGAGAGAGAGATTGTGTAGATTTATCTCCTTATAAGTGTCCTTGATTATGTATAAATATCAGTTAACTTTAAAGTCACATTCAAAAATTGTTATAAACATTTTTTTATCATGACTTTGGGTTAAGTTCACTGTAAAAATCTATACCTCAATTAAACATCAATTTATTTACAAGCCAGAGTTAGTTCAATTTGTTTACCTTGCTGTCAAACTAAAGCCATTTTCAACGTAAACAACAGCAGTCATTTTATTCTATTTTAGACTAACATTAATTAATTAAGTCATGGCAACAACCTAACTAAAGATGGTTGTGGTGGTGACAGGTGTCGGTGGTAAGCCAGGGTAATGACCGGCCGAGCTGCCACTGGTTCACCGGGACTCCAGACCCTCGCCGCTCTGTCTTCAAGCCGTTCATCTTCACCCATAATGTGAAGATCTCGCCCCACATCCAGAGTCCTCGCTTACCTAAGGACCAAGACCCGGCCAAGGTGTGTGTTTGGGGCGTGGCCATCATTGCTGTTACTGTTCTTGTTATTATTGGCAACTAACATCATTATTATTATCACTGGTTGTAGAATTATTGGCTCAGGATGGATATTAACTCTGTCCACGTAGCTGTAGGTTAGTGTTTGTCATAGCTATCATCATCATTGTCATTGTCTCCCGCAGGTGGTGCCTCGGTTTGCCACGAAGGTGAACCGAACCCACCTGTTGTACCGGCGGCAGCAGCAGGCAATGGCCAAGGGGGACAACACCATCTGGGACACACTGAGGCAGGTGGAGGAGAAGTGTGTGCAGGAAACAGAAGTTTGCCTCGAGAACTTTGACCCAGAGAGGCTGTCAGAGATGGACGACCTGTTTAAGGACTGTGTCGACTCCGAGCTCAAGTTCTACAAGTAATCGGGAGTGTTCCATGGGCGTGGTCGGCAGCCTAGCCTAGAGACGAGGGGCCTTCTTCATCCCTATTCCCCTCTTGCCTTTCCTCCTCTTCTTCTAATCCCCATGCTTCCCCAGTGGGTTTCCTCGTCTCCGCTCATTCCTCAGGCGCCGGCAGCTCGTAGTAGTAATAAGTAGCGTCATTGGCTGTTTGGTAAGGTGTAGGTCTATTTTTGTTTTATTTTCATTCTCGTATTTTTGTTTTTTGTTTGTTTTACGAGTGGGTTTCCTCATGAGTAAGAGAGTATTCCCAGTGGACATCCGCTGCCAACACAGTGCTAGTTTTGTTGTGAGGCAGATCAGAGAGTAATGAGCTCTTGCCGTTGAGTAGTTACTGCCTTATCCCCATACCCCCAATACCCCATTCCGTAACATTCCTAACCCCACCTATAACCCTCCCTTTTCCCCGACTCCCCACAACCATGAGTTCTTCCAGCATATTCCTGAGCATTTTATTGAGTGTTCCAGCAGTCAACCCATTTTTTATACTGTGCTTAGTGATGTAAGGACTCGTGAGCAGACCAGGCACGCTTAGGGATGAATCACAATGAAGGGGCCACATGGGAACACTGTCTCATTGAGGTTATATTGTAGTGGAAATTGGCTGTCAAATACACACACATACACACTTTAAAAAAAAAATATGGAGCCAGTAGAGATTATACACATTAGTGAATTAACTTCAAAAGAGGGAAAATATGTAGGAGTTCTCTGAAAAATTATCTGTGGTACTTATGTTGTTAAAGGACGGTATAGGAGTTGAATTATAGTGTGTGTAAGGTAAGGACTGTCAGCTATATTACAGCTCCTACCTTTATGCACTATTTAGAGTATGTGCTAATCAACAGGGAAGTGAAAAGGGAGAAACTAAAGGCAAGAATCGGTTGCCTCTATACCTCTTTATTTAGAGGATGAAGGATGAAGGAACTTTACGTAAGGCTGTCTCTGCTTGTTGTCTTGTGATGCTTGAGAGAAATACTTGATGGATTGCTATATGTATTAAATCTACTTGTTTGGGTAATTTTTGGCCTGTGTGATCCTGAAGCTATCGACTCATATACTCGTGATGGCTTATATATATTAACCTGAGCATTGGGGTCTTAAGGTGTTGGATTAAAGAAAAAGGGAGAGGGATGCAGGTTGAAGTTAATCCTATATCCGTATTATTGATCATCTCTTTCTTTTGTCAGTTTATCTCTGCCTTGGTTTAGGAGCTATAACGACAGACCAATGGTGACGCTTAATGATTGAATGGATAAAGATCATGTAAGTTTACTGTAGCCATGATCAGCATTTATATTATTACTCCAAATGAATGCATGCTCATCTTACTCACTCGTAAAAATAGGGATAAGGCAATGATAAAAACCTGATACTCTTGAGGGACTGGTCATTAAAATAAGAATACTCTCGTGGGGACAGTACATACAATGCTTGGGATGGAATGATCTTACGGAATACATATTAGGTATTATAGTTGTATTTTAATCTCATGAATAAAAAGACAATTAATAGGAACTTTTGTGAGTGAGGATGAATGACCAAAGAATATTTTAGTCAGTCTGCTATGCTGGTAATCATGATTCCTATGACGGGATCTTGCTGATGTGATCCCAGTGACAATGGACTGAAGAGAGATGATGAACAGTCGGTTACTAATTTTTCACTGATAATTTAGATGGTATAAGGAGAGGAGTTGTATGTCAGCACTACTGGGCTTTTCATCTTTTATTGTGATGCCACTTACCACCCAAGGCAAAAGTGCGAGTGTAGTGATGGTGGGGTCTTGTAAGTTGTGTCTAAAATGGAAGGGGTTGTGAGGTAACATGTCATAGAGGGAAAATACTTGTATGAATCTAGTATTCATATGTTTTTAATGGAGCGTGTGGATAATTGCACAGTGTTGAATTTGCAATGTGAAAGGAGGTGAAGCTGCTTAGTAATGATGCAAGTTTCTTTGTTTTTATGTAAGCTGAAGTGAGGGAGTTCATACATTACTCTCAGGTGTTACATTTGCATATATCTGATTAACAATGATGGATATATGAAACATTAGTTGTATGAAGGTAATGATAGAACATTTTCGTTTGACATTGTTAATTTTGGTACTTAAATCAACCGTAGAAATGGGAAATATTGCATGTACTATTACAGAAGTTATAGAGCTTTGATAAACTGTCATAGTAGTGTTCGCCATGCAAATGTAAAATGTAATGTGTAAAACTACATTAGGTTAAAGTGTAGCTTCCAGTCTTTTTTATGTATACATCAATAGGTTGGCCCAGAGCTGGTAGTAAAAAAGTATTGCTTCTGCCTTTCATAAGAAACACTAAGGAAATGTCTCAATCAGTTTCCAAATTTCAGTAGATGCTATTATTTTCAATTCATTTATTTTTATATAGATAAGGGGAAAGTAGAGTAAGACGAGCTGTAAAGAAAACAATTGTTAGATGTCAGACAGGGCAATGTGACTGCTTAATTCTAGTGTTGAGAAGTGATGGGCAGGCAGATTGTTACCTTCACTCACTCTTACCTCCCTATCTCCCTTTCTGTAGCCTATCCCCTTCCTTGGCACAGACCCTCAGACCTGCACAGCCCCATAATGAGAGGCAAAGAGTAAAGTACAGCACATTATAATGGAAAATGTAAGGCAGCTATTGGTACTGTCTTATGAAGAAATTTTTTTTAATAAGAAAATAGTCAAAGTATTCCAAGTGTAACATTATGCTTAGAGGGAAGGTCTTCACATTGATGATAGTACTTAGTGAAATAACCCTTGTGAGTATAGGGGTACTTACTAGGGGACTTATGTAGGGGTTGTATATGAAGGAACCCCTAGAAATATAAGGGTGTTTTGTAAAATGACTTTATAGCAACAGCCTGCCACTTGACCTCTCCTCCTTTCCTCCCTCCCGAGCTTCTTCCTTCCCTCCTTCCCTCCTTCATTCGTTGCAGTGAGTAGAAACCAAAGACTTGGGTGATATCGTACTATTAAGACTGCATTTTTGTACTAGGCTTATCGTTCATTTAATTAATTTAGGTACATCCATCTATTACTATTACTCTACATATTATCTTTTTCCAGCTTCATGCTTCTTGCTTCTTTTTTTTTTGCCGTATCAGTGAGGAAAGATGCGTAGTAGGTATTGCAATGTTTAGGGAGAAAAAAAAGGATATGGAAAAATAATACACACTGCTTTGCCTGGCGTAATTAAAACTTAAATGCATAAATCATTGCACCCCCCTCACGGCTATCACTAAGAATTTGTAGTAGATGCAAATTTTTTCGCTTGTTTCTCCTCATTACATAAATACATAAAAGTACGTACATTAAAAAGGAAGGTGTAAGAAAAATGATAAAAAGGTGTAATGACTCGCAATAATTATGTATTACTGTTACCACTACACATTATTGCAACATGAACACACACACACACGTACATACACAAACACACACACACACAGTATATTTTTTTCCTCACCAGTGGGATGCTTTGTAATGGTATTTTTATTTTTTACTTTTATAATATGATGTGTTAGTGATACTCAAGAGGCAGATGGGACTCGGTTTTGGAGGTGGAGTCGGCAGGTCATAAGAAGGATTTGGGGCCCACGTGTACCCCTTCCCATCCTTCCTTGGCCTGTGTTGAGTGTGATGTTCAAGACACATTTGTACGTACATACACGATCCAATCCACCTCAGTTGTTTGTGATTCTATATATATTTTTCTGGGTTATGTCTTGTGGAAAATGAAGATGAATATGAATACTTACTTAAGCATGTAATTGATAACCAATGCATGAATTTACTATGTTTTTTTTTTATATACTACTTAATACTCTTTCTACTTACATTCTACTTAAACTTATATAAAGCTCCCTTGCCTCCCAGTTCACCATTGTATACTGTATTGTGGTGTAACCTATATTTATACTTGCACACCTGCGCCAAGTTCACTATGAATATTATGTACTAATCAGTGGTGTATATAGAAGGGTGCCAACTCGGCCATGGCCTACCCATCTTGTGTCCCATTAAACCATTATATTCCTACTTGGGGCATCAGAATTACCTTAAAAATGCTTGATTGTCAAAAAATTTCCCCAGACCCGCCAGCTGTAGAGGTTTGCTTTGCTCGAGTATATCCTTTCAAAATAATCCTGTATTCATCCTGTTGCCGCCCTTTGCCAAGCACCTGTATACACCACTGGTACTAATGGTTAATAGTATTGCACTTCCTGCCCATTATGAGTGCTGGAGTTCATCATCATAGTTATTATGTACTATTTACAGTTCTATAACTCAGTTATTATGTGCTACTTAGTTGTTCTCTCTCTCTCTCTCTCTCTCTCTCTCTCTCTCTCTCTCTCTCTCTCTCTCTCTCTCTCTCTCTCTCTCTCTCTCTCTCTCTCTCTCTGCCCTATGTTCACATACACACACACCGCCCCCGTGGTTCAGTGGTTAATGGCTCCATCTGTCATCCAGCATAGTGTGGGTTCAATCCCTGTGGTAACTGACCCCCTTGAGTAAGGGGATGGGGGTGTGTGATGTGTGAGGGCTCTGCTCAAGGATTATATAATCCTTGCCTCAGCCTTACCCATAGATCCGTCTCTATGAGCTCAGCTCTTTCGGGGAGGGTATTGGCTGACAATCACGAGTCCAGCGCGTGATCCTTTAGACCATGGTGAATAACAGACACACACACACACACACATACTTAATAATGTATAATCACAGTACGCTGCCTGGCCACAACAACAAATTAAGCAGAAGTTTGAGGTAACCATGAAATTTATGCATTCAAAAAATTTTCCACAATGTTTATAATTACCATTACAACCCAAGGTCACTTCCACATTGAAGAAAACATTTAAAAAATCCCACATAAGTACTCTTCATATTTTTTCAGGTACAGCCTTCATACAATTACCAATTGCACCATATCACATAAGAGAAAATAAAAAAAATCCATAGTGTATATATTTTCATTACCCAGATGAAATATTAATTGATTGACTGATGTATGTAAACAATAGGCCTATAGGTCATACTTTATCACAAACAGGAAACATGTATATTGCACAGCCTACTGATTTTTAGGCCTAAGGGTTAAAAAAAAACAATAATCGTGAAATGAGCTACTTTATTATTATCTAAAAAGAAAAGCAGTCACTAAATACCCCCTTTACTTTCTACACTAAAACAGGAAGGTGTGTTTGGCGAGCAACAGTTGGCATGTTTGGGTTAAAAATAGTAGTGTTTACAGTGAAGCCTTGCTCGCCCACGCCCACCTCACGTTTGGCAGGTTGAAAGAAAAAAAAATGCATACCTATTGTACATGCATTCCTGCGCATTTTCACATCAGGTAACTAATTTATCATCTATTTATAAGTACATACATGTGGCTAAATGTGTGCATGCAGTGACTCGCCTGAATACTAGCGTTAGGCTGAACTTTTTTTTTCTTGATACTTTTCGTTCATATCCACCTCACACCCCATCATGAAAGGTCACTCCTTCCTCTCTTCCATTCCCGAGCCTTATACTTTCTTTCACTTCCATATTTTCACTGCCTTACCTGTCACAACATAATAAGTATGTACGTTAATTATGGAGATACAAGTCAAAGTATACAGTTCGATTTCTTGTGAGACGATTTGAGAATGAGGGAATAAGGAGAAAGGAAGATAATTAGTAATAAGAGAATAATGAAAAATATTGATAAGAGAGAAAGAGATGATTGAAAACGTCTGGCAATGCGCCTAAACTAACCTCACTTTCTTACTCTTGCGTACTCTTGACTGATACCACACCCTTACCATCACCTCATTCATTATTATTATTGTTATTATTATATTATTTATTCATCATAATGGTGGTACCCTTTCCTCGACACTGTGAGAAGGGTAATGAGATGCTTCGATAGAGTGTGGACTGCCTGATGGAAAGATTGACCAGCCTCCCGAGGGACGAGCAGTGCCTAGACTACTTCCTCCGGGCCGAGCTGTTGATGGCGATTGACAACTGCCATCCCATCACTCTTACCACACGCTCCACGCTCACCACAGACTTTGACCAACACTGCTCGAGTGAGTGTATCAGAGTAACGCTCATGGTGCCCCGCCGCCGCCGCTCCCCGATACACTATAGACCATGTAAATATAAATGTAAGCTTTGGAAAAGTTAATCCAGACCTAAATTCATTGGTATTTTTTTGGTATTTGAGAAATGAATAGCTTAACAGCCCTATAAGAATAATGAAAGCAATGGGGTAACTAGACTAGGTAAGCTGGTTGTGTTAGTGGTGTATTTTGAGTGCAAAGTACTAAGTAATCCCTATAATTAACAGACTATTTCAAATTACAGTACATCATCATTAGCAGTTGTGTTAACCTAGGACAGGAAATGACTGGGTTATTTGTGTCTGCCTTTCGTCATTATTTCTAGCTTATTACCACACTAGTGACGAGCATGTAGCTGTACAATGTGTTAAAGGTTGAGTCTCGTTGCAATACACATCAGCTTCAGCAGTTCAGATGCAGCAGTATACATAAGAATGCAAGATCTGATTGTAGTCTTGACATTAGCCATTTCCGCACCACTCATCACACACACACACACACACACACACACAGGATTAACGAGTACTATAAGTTTTAAGTGAAGAAGACTAGATACTTTAAACATAATCAAATGCACTTCCCCGGACTGAAATAGTGATGATTAATGAATTGCAGGAACGGAGGTAATGCGTGGGAGGTACATCCATGACTAATATATAATGATAAAACTAGTCATGGAGACAGCTAGCCTATTGTACCTAACCTAAATTATGTACATTATAATTAAGTGTATAATTAGCTAATAGCACAATACGAATAAACTACATGACCGAGCCTTACAATAATTACGTGAACATTGTTATGACTACACCTTTCACGTTAGCCATAATTATTCTTAAGGTCAACGCTAGGAGTCGTAGGGTATATCGTATGTCCTGGCAGGTCATGATGGGGGTGGGTAGGTTGATAAAAGTCAGCTATGTCCACTCCCAAGCTAGCCACGAATACGTTAATGATGAGGACTAGGAATATTAGACAGGTGACCACCGTGTTGAGTAGGTCCCCACGGTCTTGTTCATCCTCCTTGTTAATGTCGAAGCGTTCAGACAAGATGAGGATGACACCAGCTGATACCTGTTAGAGATATACGAAGAAAAAGTGATATAGTGGTGTTAATTATGCATGTACCAGGTATGATAATGTTTTGTTTCGTGTTGTTTTGTTATTTGTAGTGTGGATTGTATAATATTTGGCGACTTTTTCAATTCTTTTTCTTAAATTTGGACCAAGTTTTCATGTAAATTGTTACTACTACTACTACTACTAGGCATGAAGTGGTTTATTTATATGTCCTTTCAAAACTAATAACTTGCTTTAACACACACACACACACACACTTGTGACACCACGTTATGACCTTCGCTTTATGGTATCCTTACGGACCGGAAATAATAATATCCTGGAAAATCCTAAAGACTCAAAATAAGTCAAAAGAAAGAGAGGTAACAATAAGGCAGCTTATCAGTCACTTAAAATATAAACATGATACACGAGAAATACGATATATAGCAACATTTTTTTCGTGAACAGTTAATCTATATAACATTACATCTTTCACCTGAGTGCCAGTTATAGAATAAAATAAATATTAATTGAAAAGCAGTATAGTATAATATATCAAGCAGTTATAAGTCGAAGAATAATGATAATGTTAATGATGACCAAGCAGTGAAGCCATAATACCAACTGTCCCCCCTCACCCCACCCCCCTTACAAGCTGTCTGTCCCGAGCCCCCAATCCCCTTTGCTAAATCCACACACCACCACCACCACCACCACCACCACTACCAACTTACGTCACATACTATTACTATAACAACATAAACCAGTAAACAAATGCATCCTTATCCCATTTCCATTACACTACCACCACCACCCCCACCACTACTACACTGTCCCTCTTTCATCCTGCCACCACCACCACCATCACCACGTATAGGCTACATAAAATACATAGCAACACAACACAACATAACATAAGTAATTAATTAACACACCTGCAGTATTAGGCTGATAATAATGCCGGTCATAATGAGGTAAAAGACGGTACTCTCGCG
>JAPQNM010000047.1:1518842-1590137 GCA_029783475.1 Metacarcinus magister
CACCAAGAGAACCATTACATTCTCCTCAGTTGTTTACATCCATTGACTTGTTAGGAGACAAAGATAATGAGCCCAGTGAAAGCCCTTCTCCCCAACCCGTGAGAAAGGTTATCAGACATAGGATTCGGGAAAAGCAACCACTCTCCCAGCAGGCAACGAGTAACAAGGAATACATCAAGAACAGAATGTACGGCAGGTGTGCAAGGAAAGGAGCCACCCACCACTCACCTTCCAGCACCAAAAGTTCAACCCTCCCCAATGGTACAGAGATTCTTGAACACTCTGGGCATAAACTGTACTCCTCCAGTCCAGGACAACTCACTTCACTTACACCAGAACACAAAGTCTGACAGCCATCCCGTCTCAGGCAAGTCAAGTGGTAAGAGCAGCGTACATACCAGCACACCAACAGAACGGAGTAAGTGGAGTGGCCATGGCTCCCCCTCGCTGGAGATGAGGGTGTCGCCGGTGCCCAGGGAGGGAGAAATGGTGACAGACAACAGCTCAGATTTCCAGAGTCCCTCACCGCCAACAGAAGGGAAAAGAGGCCAGTCCCAGGGTGATCTTGGAGGAAGTCCATCCCTGCCCAGCAAGTACGAGAGCTGTGTTTCCTCAAGAGAGCAAGACACTAACCCCACCAATCAGCACTATGTAACAGGAGAAACTTGCGACTCGGACAAAGATGATAAGGATTCCATCAGGATAAGTCATGGTATGTTCAAGGGTGCAAAGATACCTAAGATCACCTTTGAGTCCCCACTGCAGAAGGAATCTCCATCACATAACACTGACTCACCCACTGATCACATTACACTCAACACTGAACCATCCATCATCATTACTAAGAGAACCAGAGCTGGGAATGCTGTCAAGAGGTTGGAGAGTTCCCAGAGTTCCTGCACAACACTGAGTCCCAAGGTGTTCATTACAGGGAGGAATGGGAAGACTATCTCTCCCTGGCTGGCCAAGAGGATCTCCCCAAAGGTCACCAGGAGCAGGTCAAGGTTGTTGGAAGAGCAATCCGATGAATCACACAACACAGACATCAGCCACTTTAAGAACAGTCTCAGTTCTTCGTGTGCATCAGAAACACACAAGTCATGGGGTTCAAAAAGCAAGAAGAACATCAAGAAAGGAAACATGCTACGTAGAAAATCAAAGAGGATTACAGCACAAAAAACTTACAGTGTTTTAGACAGTGATGAATCCAACATGGACTTCCTCCCTCCCCTTGAAAGATCCCAAGGTCTGGAGAAGAGTAGGAAACAGAGGAGAAGCACTATCCCCAAGGGTCGCACCAAAGCCTCCTTAGGCCTGCCACCCAAAGCTAAGTCAGTGAGGTTATCAAAGAAAAGAAACCCAGCTAAATTTTCTGTGCCCACCCGGAGGTCCACAAGGTTACTGGTCAGTCATGATTTCACCGCCTCTACAAACAGGAGCTCAAACAAAACAGAATCATCCTTCACTGATATCCCTTCAGATTGCTCCTCCATCATCAACTTCAACCCCAGAAGAGGGAGAAGAAACAACCAGCTTATATTCCACTGCATAAGTCCATCCCTTACTTCAGTGGACTCGATGCCAGACGGTTCCCACAGTGAGTCACCAGCACCTGCCACCAGTACAAAGAAGGCATGTGGAAACATTGATGGGGGAAAAGATTGGGGAGGCGCCACAGGTTTGCGGGAGGCAATTGTGATGGTGACAAGGCTGGAGGAGATTACTGGCATCAGCAGGGGGAGTGTGGGTGCCTACAATCCCCTGCCAGTCAAGCCAGGCAAGGGGTGGAGGCGTTCCATTGCCATCCGAGCAAGAGCAGTAAGTTGTAATCTAATCATAGTAATGTATATTTCCTAAAGAAAGTAGACAAAATATTGCAACATAATCACATGATGCTGTTCCCTCAGTAACAGCTCACTCACTTACTATTACTTTTATTGAACAAATGTATTTCTATATAACACTACCTCTTCCCTCTCTTTCAGGCATCGCTCGCATCGGCTGAAGATCTCAAAGGTATGTATTATCAAACTATTCACTCCAGTCAACTTTTACTATTAATATTTTACTAGAAAGGGTTGCAGAAAAATCAATACGTACTTTGATATCTAAAGCAAGCAATGGTGTGTTGAAGACTGATCCTCTTTTGTCACCCGTACAGTTATGCCCGCCCCAAACATACCCACCAGAACCCAGGAGCTGAATAGAAAGATGTCTGGCCTGCGCATCTCCTCCTTCCCCCTTGAGCTGAGTAAGTATTAAGTTCTACCTGAAGGAGGAATGAATAGATTATATATTATTATCACCTCACCACACCACCTCATAACACCATTCCCTTTCCTTCCCTTCCCCTTAGACCACTGGCGTCACCACATGGGCAGCTCAAACATCATGGATTCCCCCCGGCGGTCAGTGCTGCAGATGAGCTTCTGTACCGAGGAGGCGGAACTCTCACTACTGCCAACACCTGCTCCTGATCCCCGACAGAAAGTTATGGAGCTGTGTAGTCAAATAGAACCACTGCCAATCACACACTGCTTCACCGAGAGGTACTACTGTTACTACATCTACTACTACAACCACTATTTATCTTACTACTGGAACTATATATAAAAAAAAATATATAGTAGCAGTTACCTAAGTAGGATTTTTGTTGTATTTTGTAGCCTTTGGTCTGTTTTGTGATTATATACCTGTCTTCCTCCCTCCAGCCGCCTCACCAGCTGCCGTAAGATAGGTGAAGGGGTGTACGGGGAGGTGTTCATGACCCAGCCTAACCCTGCCAGCCTGGAGGGTGCCACCGTGCTCAAGGTCATGCCCATTGAAGGGGATTTCCTGGTCAACGGAGAACCCCAGAAGAAGTTTGAGGAGATCCTGTCTGAGATTGTGATATCCTTGTGAGTGTTGGCTTATTGAAGGATGTGTTCTGTGTATTATTACCTAGTTTAATTTTGACAGGATTTAGTTCAGCATGTGGGATCCCATATTCATGTCATAATGTCATATTTTTCCCCTAAACTAAAGATATGGGTATTGTTTACACACACTATGTCAGCTGGTACCTTGTTTTATATCTCTAATGTGTGTACGTATATGTGTGTGTCAGTGGTTCTGTCGGTTCTTCATCACAGAATCAGACTCACCACTATTACACCATCCTAACCATTAAGATAAGAATGTAGTTATAGACTCTTCATGTTATCTTGCAGGGAGTTAAGTGGCTTGAGGGCACAGGACAGGCCAACCAGCATCACCCAGAACTTTGTCCACGTGAAGGGCAGCTGGTGTGTGCAGGGAAGCTACCCACATGACCTCCTCCACCTCTGGGACCTGTACAGTGAGGAGAAAGGTGGGTGGGGGTGTCCAGTCCAATCTCCATGTGTACGTGTGTGTGTGTGTGTGTATGTAGGTGTGTATTGAATCCCATCATGTATTTGTAAGTATAATTAAGTCCTCATTTTGCTGTGAGGGTAAATGGCTTATCACAATGTTTCTCGTTGTCAGGCTCGGAGAATGACCGGCCAGACATTTTCCCGGACACACAGCTGTACGTGGTGTTGGAGTTTGGTCATGGAGGACGTGATCTGGAGAGCTTTGTCTTCAATAACGCCAGGGACCTCATGGCTGTCTTCCTTCAGGTCAGTTAGTTGGCGGTGAGGTTAGAGGAGTCACGGCATTAATAAGTCACGGCATTAATAAGTTAAGGTGGGTTAGGCTAGGTTAAGTTAGGGGTATCATAGCTGGGTTCTCTTAAACTTATTCTGAGTAAACTGTTGTCATTTATAATCTTATGGATAGACTGGGCATCTTAGTAAGGCTTAATCAAACTTATTCTGATTAAACTGTAGTCCTAAGCCTATAGATGAAAGCCTAAACCAGCCTCTCACTTGCTTCCTTCCACAGATTGCCTACAGTCTTGCGGTGGCTGAGGAGGCACTGGAGTTTGAACATCGGGACCTCCACTGGGGCAACGTTTTAGTGGCCTCAACTACAGACTCCAAAATAGACTTCAAGTTAAGCGGAGAAACTTACACCTTGAATACCTACGTGAGTGTACAGTACAGTGCAATACCTGATGAAGTGTGTTGCAAGATGTAGTATTGAGTTTGTTATTCATTTACTTCATTATTTTACCTTTTTATTTTTCTTGTTGTTCTTGAAGTGGTCATCTAATGATTGACGTTTTCATATCTTTTATATTTTTGTGAAAAGCTTTGTTAATTGGTGAGATTATGAAAGCTGCAGATTTTTACCCAGTGTATGTAGAGCAGATGTGTTCTATTTGTGTATTTGTGTTGTGCTTCTCAGGGGATGAAGGCTACAACAATTGACTTCACTCTCTCGAGGATCAAACTGCCACACTGCATCGTGTTCAACAACCTTGCCGAGGACCCATCACTCTTCACCTCGGAGGGGGACTACCAGTTTGAGGTGTACAGGCAGATGCAGCAAACCAACAAGTGAGTGTAACCTTACCTTCACCTTTCACTCTGATGTACATGCTATATAGTTTTGAATGAGAGCAAAAAGTGTGTATGTAAAGCCAGTCCGGAGTTTCAATGTCAGTGAAAAATCCTTTGTGACCTGAGCAGGGTTCAAACCCACGCTTTGTTGGGTGACAGATGGAGTTGTTGACCACTGAACCACGGGAGCAATGTGTGTGTGTGTGTGTGTGCATGATGTAATGAGTTGATTGACCACACATGAATGAGCATCTCCTTCCTTTCACAGCAACACATGGGAGACGTTCAAGCCATACACTAATGTGCTGTGGCTCCACTACCTGCTGGTGAAGATGACCTCCCAGTGTTACATCAAGAACAATAAGACCAAGCTTCACCGCACCCACCATACTCTGCTCACCAAGTTGAGGGATGCCATGCTCGGCTATGAGAGCGCTACACACTTTGTCCTCTCTCGGGAAACATAGGAGTAATTAATGTAAGCCTATACTTCTCTTACTTCTTCCTTTCACTTATACTCATGGAATCTTATTCAATATCTTCTTTTTTTTTTGAGTAAGCAAAAATTTTATGTACAAATTAAAATCACCTTTGTGGTTTTAAGTTTGAATAAAGTCATGTATTGTTTATACAAAAGATGTTTGGATGTTTTATATTGATTAGTCCTGCAGTGTGGCCTACAAGAATACTACCACTGTACTTCAAGCCCATCATTCTATCAAACCAGGTTTGAAACAGCTGCCCAGACTTCACCCACTCACTCGCTGTTCTTAAGAATTAATCAGTCAGGTTTCAAATGGAAATGCTTTTTATCGTGTCTCATTTATATATGATCCTCATATATATATATATATATATATATATATATATATATATATATATATATATATATATATATATATATATATATATATATATATATATATATATATATATTCTACAAGGTCCTGTCTTGTGATGATCCCTTTTCACAGAGCAACAAAAACTTCCTTGTTCTTTCACAAATCAAAATATAGATGCAAAGAATTAAGTCAAAACAAAAAACTCTTGGATCCTACGAGGAATCACCACATTGTTTACACATAGTTTTCCCTTAATCACTAATACACCTTGACGTTGCACTCCGCACAACCCTGTATCACACAAAACAATAATAGACAGGCACTCAACTCCTCCCACACTGGCTCTTGAGAAAGGAAGCACTAGACACATCATGCAACCATCATTGTTTATTTGTAGGAGGCATCTTGTTTCTACCAGACCACTACAACTGTTAATAACAATAGCAGGTTTATCTGCAGTCCCTGATGTCATCTTGATAGGAACAGTCACAGATAGGAGTCCTCACACACACACACACACACACACACACACACACACACACACACACACACACACACACACACACACACACACACACACACACACACACACACACACACACACATACACACACACATACATATTATTATAGCCTCTTGTGACATGCACCTATATCATGATGTAGTGACCTCGCTGCCCTGATGACCTTCCACATACTGGTAAGGAAGGTGGTGTAAAAAGTAAAGAAAAAACCTATTCCATCAGGCACATTTCTCTTTGTGAAAATCAAGCTGTTAAATATCAAACAAGCTGTCAAGCATATTTAGACGGTACTAGTAATGATGAAGCAGTAAGTTATGCGTGCCATGAAATAGTTCCCTAATGCCAATAGCTTATTATAATGTGTTATGGAACCTCCTCCAAAACTATCTTAATCTCTTTAGCATAACTCTTGACTCTGCTTTCTTTCAACATAATAACACTTCACAATGTAAGAAGTCAAGAATTACATTACTGAATCTGTTTATCACATCTAAATACGCATCTCATTTGCTTGTATCATTGTCTGTGGTTATGAGTTATTGGATGGACTGTATATACCTAGGTTTGTGCATGTACCAAAATTTATTGTGATAAGTGTTTGCAGAGGGTCAGTCTCAATATAAAGGTTAACCACAACTTTGAATAACACACAGCACATTAACCCTATTCAGTGTGCCAACCGTCATAACGACATACAGTGAAGCAACACTCGTGGATTGGATGCAAGTTGATGTGCACAAGTGTAGTGTGAAGTGTACATAGTGAGTCTGTTTTGGGTTTGAGATTAGATGCATACTAAGTGTGAATCGAGTATTGTGTAACAAATATGTATCTTAAGTTTGTTGAACATGTTTTATAAAGTTATTAGATTATGAGGAAAGATAGCAGCAGTAGCATGTAAATAGAGTGCGAGGCTTTACTGATATCAAGTGTGCTTCCTCCCACCACAAACTGCAACAAGTTCACCACAAAATAATATCCATCATAGGTGCAGTGAGTTCCCTACAACAGGACGACCCAATTGATGCGTCAAATGATGATGATAAAGCATCTCAACCAACAAAACTTTCCTTCAATGATAAAAAAAAAATGGAGAAATAACTAAATACATCCATTGAAACCATATCACGTCCTTTAGAACATTGCTCCTGTGTGACAGTCTTAATTCTTGGCAGACCCTGAAATAACTGCCATACACGGTAGTCAAAGCCAATATGAAGACACTTCTATGTATGTATATATATATTTATGAACAGAAATCCTCTCCTCATACCTTCCTCCCCAACCTTTTTTTTTCTTCCTGACAGTAGTGACGCATAGCTACATTACTGTGGTGATGAGTCTTTGCAGGAAGATGGTTAGCCTATCTTGCAATGACAATGGAAGCAAAGAGTTGATCGTTCGCTAAGCTAACGACCAAATCTCACCTTTGTCCTCTCACGTCCCATGCCCATTTTACTACAAGAACACTACTGCTATGTATAACCATAATAGTTACAAATGTTATGCAATATATATTTATACCACTGCACAGCCCCCTTAAGTCAACACTGTTGGCACTGTGCTTCAGGCTAAGTGGTTTATCTTGTCACAAATCAACAGGAATAATGGCTGATAGTGATATTTGACATGATCTAAGTACCACCACTATTTCTATGACTACAACCCAACTACCATTACTGCATCTACTAGTACCCTACTACCAACTGCAATATGTCACCAACAGTAGTGTAAGCAGATTCACACAACACTATGTAGAGTCTGCCAAACCTCATCTCAACCTCCACTAATTCAAGTGGAAATCAATGCATTTTCTTCTGCTGATGACTTTCTATGATCTGTTCAACAGATAATGTGTAGATAATGTACTAATAACCTGACAAGTTCAAAATGAGGCCACGGTGATTCATTTACACATATTAACACTATCTAACTTCATGCTTTGTTACCATAACCATAGCTATTCATTTAACATTGGCCTCCATTGATACATATGTAGTGTTTTTATCCACTTCATTGTGATAAACATTTACATTAATGAGTGAGATAGTGTTTGTTGTCCAATGGTCCTTAAGTACATGATCTTCAGCCAAGACGAGTGAATAAGTTCATGATATGAATGTTCACTCTGAGAAGAGTTGACTTAGGGAGGCTCTGCTGCATAGGTAAAACATTTCACACATTCACTGCCACACTCTCACTTCTCTACAGCACGCTAGTCAACATCAGAGGTGACAGTCCCCTGAGGGCGTGGAAGGGCAGTCACTGGGGCACAAATGACTGTGGCAGCAACATAAACAGAATCTCAGTCACCTAACAGTCGTACACACGATGCAGACACTCACTTGTTGGCAGTGGAGCCTCTTACACCCCAACACACACACCCACTACACTCACTAATAACACAAATACAGAGAAGTTCAGGTTTTCCGTGCTTCACACATAAATAATATACACATTCATATATCATAAACATATAAAGATAATAAAATACAAAGATTTTATCAAGACATTCTTGGTGAGGAGAAATTCCTGCCTTATGCAAGACCTCTACGTTCACCTACGGGAGCACTGCATCAGAAAGTGTGTTGGCTCCTTGTACTGCAGCACAGGTGAGGTGCTTGTAAGTGTGTGTGCTTAAGGGAAAGCAAGGCAATGAGGCACACCTTGCACTAGGCAGGCCAACACCTCAGCCATCAAGACACATGTTCCAACACACACTTCATACAGTCAAAAGTCAGCAGAGATTCAAAACAGAATTATAGTGTTAACAAAAACTTTTCCTTGAGACCAACTAGTGACTGAAACACGGGTTAGATATATGTGTGAGTTGGTAAGCATGATGAAGGTGACTTGAGGTACGTCAAGGTAATTAGTTTGCCCCAGCATACGACCTTTAGTTTCCAGACATCACTTATCTTCATTTTGTCCAGGTAATGGGATATGGGGAAGGCCTTAATAAGAGGCTAAAGCTCAAAACAGCGTGGCAGAATCAATAATACTCAGAACAGAATTGTAATATAAAAAAAATAAATGAATAAATAAAAAATAAAAAAACTGGCTGGTCATGTCTAGTGTACTTATTCAGCCATTAATATCTGTTGTTAAAATAGTAGTACACTATCTCTCACATACATATATATAAACATTTGACTTAAACATCCACAGGTCAACATTACTCCCTCCAGTAAGTCACTAAGAGCGAGGCAAAGCACCAGGACCTCCAGTTTCAACTCTTCCAACGCAAACTCTGAGATGAACGACAATTAACATGGAAACAATCTGGTGTTTGTAGCTGCCTCCTCCTGTCGCCCCAACCCCACAGCAGTGTCTCTAGGCCAGCAAGTGGCACCAACTAATCACACAGACACACCTGTCTTAGTGGGGAAGGCTGGCGGTGTCTCATGAATACCTGAGGAACTTTGCTTGGCAGTGAGAACACCTGGTCACATCCGGGTTCTCATGGCACCCTGCGGTCGGCATCATCTACTCTTGTGGTGCCGCGGGGGCCTGGTGCTGCCCCCAAGGATGACACAGTCTGGCCGAGCAACTCTGGCCTCCTGCAGGGCGCCACTAGTGACTCGAGTGTTAGTCATGTCCAGCAGCCGCAAGGAGGGCACCAAGCGCACAATGTCCTGCAACCCACGATCAGTGATGGCACACCCAGACAGTACCAGTGTGTTCAGATGCCTCGTCTTCTGGCCAAAGGCTGGCACCAGTTTGTCTGAGAGGCATTCATCGGGGCTTGGGGGTGCATCAGGAAGGGTGGAGTCACTTGGGTCCTCCTCTGCATTGGGAGTGTATGGGCCAAAATCTTCCACCTCCTCATCATCGTCTCCCTCTTCTCCATCCTCCTCATCATCTTTCAAAGTACTGTCTTCAGGGTCTGAGTGAGCTGGGGAATCCTTGTGGCAGTGGCCATGCTGCCTCCTCGCCCGGCTTTGCTTGGCCGAGGGTTCACCACGGTGTGGCAGGAGGCGCCGCTTAGCAGCACGCTCCTGGGGGGCAACACTGCCACTGCTGCCGCTGCTACAACCATCCTCCTCCTCTTCCTCTATTGGCCGGCCATCCTTGTCAATGAAATAGTGCCTGTCATCATCAAGTTCGCGGTCCTGCCGCCGCTGTGCTGCCCGGGCATTCCTCACCCAGTCCAGACCCATGTCATCCAGCTCCTCATCGTTCACCTGCCGCCACTGGGGGCCATTTGGCCCCACATTGATTACCACCACCTGCTGCCGCTCCTCCTGCCGCCGTGGATCTGGCATGATCAGGTTGTGTCGTGCCAAGGGACCTTTCTGCGGCCGCTTGACTGGCCCCAGTGGCCCAAGATACAGTGCCCTCAGCTTGCCATTCTGCACAACAGAAAACACCTCATTGTCCTCTAGGCTGGTTCCCCTCAGGTCCAGCTCCTCGAGGTTCTGGAAACCAAAGCGAAAGCCAAGAGCTATGTAGACCATGGCCTGCCCCACCCTGGGCAAGTTCCTGAGGACCAGCCGACGCACCAGCTCAGCCTTGCTCAGCACCATTACATCGTAATCATCCACCCAGCCACACTTGGTGATTTCCAGCACCTCCAGCCGTGGCAGGGTCTTGTGCATCCTCTTGAAGTAAGAAGCATCCTTGGAGAGGGAGGGAAGGTTCACAAACTCACAGTCCACCAGGGAGAGTTTGGTGATGGTTTGAACATGTGCAAAGTCCGTCATCTTGACCTTGTTGGCATTCACAAAGGCCTCCTTGAGGGTCAGCTCCTCCAGATTGGGACACCTCTCTCCAATCAGCTTCAGGAGACTGGCACTGATAAGGGGAGTCTTCCATTTGGGAGTGCCAGCAAATTTTTTCTTGTGGCCGCGCAGCACCACTCTGCGTGCGTTGGGCCGCAGGAACACCAAACACTGGCGTACCTGCTGCAGGGAAAGGCAGCCATCGCTGAAGTCAACATCAGACCACAGAGACTTGTCACTTGCAACCTTGCTAAAGCGATGACATGTACTGCAATAAAAAGTTAGACAACATAATCAATTAGAATCAACATATACTACAACCTAAGTCAAGCATAAGTTATGCCAACCACCTCATAAGCAACAAATACTTCACATGGATGGTAAGGCTTTCATTACTTGAACATAGTAAGGATTCATAATGGTTAATGAACCATGGATCATTAACTGTAATTTCCATGAAGCAACACACAAGTAACCCAAGTGCCTTATATGTTCACTAGCTGAGTGCTTTACATTATGAAATATCTTTCTCCATTTAAGTGCATGAAACTCAAATTTTCTTTTTCTTAGCTAATCTTTCTGAATTTCAAAAGACCTTTATCTCAATCATTATTATTCTTTTCTATGCTTGTGATGATATCTTGAAATTCCCATGAATTTATTTTTAAACCACTATTGGATATGATATCTCTCTCTCTCTCTCTCTCTCTCTCTCTCTCTATATATATATATATATATATATATATATATATATATATATATATATATATATATATATATATGATTCAATTCCACAGAGGGAATATAAAGTTAAATAAATAATTCATAATAATTCAACAAATATTGCAGTTTCAAGTTCGAATTTTGAAACCCAGACCTCAAACATGCCATGCAACGGTGCCAAGTTCACTTTAAGCTGATTAACAAAGTACATGAGGAGGATGAGATTGTTCTACCTCTATTTACGAGCCATGGAGTCATCCGTAACAAAGTGAACTACCATAACTAGTGAAACCTCCACTTTTAACAATGGCATTAATCTTTGCAGGTGTAGGAAGTTTATACAACTCCAATGTACCATTACCTCAATGCTACTTGATATGAATACAATGCACTTATGTTCAAGGTTATACAGTGCTACATACTGAAAATACCCTTAAACTGTTTCGACAATTAGAAGACAGTGAAAGATCAACACTTGTACGCGGCTATAGATGCCATAAACCATACTTGGTAGGCTCAATAACCTTACATAAGTACTACCAACATTACGTAAATCAGTGCCATTACTGTATTCTAATCAACAAGACTATTGGGTTCCATAACTATGTCCTCTAAATTAATAATCTTGTATGATTACTGAGGCCGCAAAGTGACCGGAACAGTACATCCTTAGTAAGAAGAGTGTGTCTATCTACACCATTATGACCTCGCCTAACCTACTCCCTCACCTCAAGTCTGGGTCAGCCACGCCCACCACACCTCAGGTACACACACATCACCTCAGACCCACGACACACTCACCTGCTGACTACAAAATCACCTGTACAGAACGAAGAACTCCGATTGATTTCATGGAGGAACAAAGTTGTATGCTCACCGAGACAGATTAAGGAGGTCCCAGGACTTTAAAGACGAGAATATCAGCAGCAACACGTCGTCTGAGAGGTCTACGATGGAGGAAGGGGCGAAGAGAGCCATCGTAGGGCGTCCCAGGAGCAGGAAAAAGGTAGAAAAGGTGGAAGGTTTACCAACACACAACACCAAGGACACCCTCCACCCTCCACCCTCGCCTACGAAACCTTCAACACCATTCTCAACACCACCTCAAGGTTAGATTAAGCACAATAATGTATATACTACATCCATTTCAAACATATATAAGTAACGTGTAGTAGTATGGTGCAAAGTATATATATGTATCGAAGTTATTATGGTTAGGAATGGTGTAATATTAAGGTTAAAGTCAGGGTGTAATATACGAACACCTATATTAGTGTAAACTGACTGTGTTCATTTACAGTACATTGATGCAAATAAATAAATACCTTGTTAATAAATAAAAAAAACACGAACAAACATTGAGGTAGTAATTTAATATGTGTTCAGTTATCTTTACTTTCCCATATATTTTAAAAGGCCATAGATAGATTTTAAGGTAATAATTCAATAAACCTGAGTAAGTTAGATATTCAATTGTTCTTTATAATATGTTAACTTATGTATTATAGGCAAATCACAATGTTAAGAAGAATGTTGTCTCCTGTACCAGCCTCTAACACCGCCATCAGTTAATTATGACAAAGGTATTCAAAGCCATATCGATTCCATTTATTCTATACTCCCATCACACATATACTAATAGCCCTAACTAGCCTACATACAGCTTATTATTATATATTCATCACATCTCGTCCTATTATTTCAACAAACTGAAGAGACACAAAGGTATCAAAGTCTACTCTTCCCTCTTATCACTATTGCTATTCTCTATTTCTAATTTTCATTGTATTTTTCCTCCTCAGTTGTTTTTTCATGTTCCTCGGATTGTATAAATATGCATGTAACTCATAATGTATGGATGCATAACACTATTTCATCATCATCATCATTATTACTATTATTATTATTATTATTATTATTATTATTATTATCATCATCATCATCATTATTTAATCTGCTATTATGGGGAAGTAAGAAGATATAGAAAGGTAAAACATATCTTATTGTATTAATATTAATTGATAGTCTTATTATGCTGTACTGTAGCTGTTATTATTGATCTACTGTTTTGTTATAAGTTATAGTTGTAGTTATGATAATCTATCTATTTATACTATTATAATTATAAGTACTATCATTATTGTTATCATTAGCATTATTCTTATTATCATTACTGTTATTATCATTATTATTATTACTATTATGCTTCCTCTAGCGAGATAAAATTATCATTGAAATATATAGAGTGTAAATCCCACTCAGGGGGAGGAATGCGTACAGAACAGGATCGAGTACTACTGAATTATGGCTATGGATCAAATAGTTGGTAGTATAATGTACTATTATCACCATTATCATCAATATCATTATGACTATCATCATTATAAACCCAATACTATGAAGCATAAATCCCACTAAGGAAGATGAATACATACAACACAGAATCGAGTAGTACAAAAACCACAAAAAAATTCATAAGTGATGCTCTTTTCTCCATTGTTATTAGAGATAGAATTGTTTGTGTTGATGGGCGGCCAGTCAGTTGTTAGTTAGAAAGGGGCGGAGGAGGACGCATGTCACGCGCTCTTTTGAAGGACATGTATGAGGACTACGTGGCTCTGAGTGATGAGGACAGTGAGGAGGACACCCACGGCTTCACCCACAGACAACCCCCAGAGTTACAGGTGAGTTATAGGGGCGTGTTGGGTGTATTTGTGATATATTGTAGGGTTGCACTACTACTTTTCATGTACTTGTTTGTGTTGTGTTGTGTTGTGTTGTGTTGACGTGGTGGTGGTGGTGATTGTGGTGTTAATGAGGTTGTGGTGTTGAGTGTGTTAATGATGGTGTTGTTAATGTGGTTATGATTGTGGTGTTGATTGTGTAAATGATTGTGGTGGTGGTGGTGGTGTTTATGACGTGGTGTTGATTGTGTTGTGTTAATGATTGTGGTGTTGATTGTGATAATGATGTGGTGTTGAGTGTGTTTCTGATGTGGTGTTGATTGTAAGTAAGATGTGGTGTTCATCGTACTAAAATGACGAAGGCTTTCCTTGAATCGGGTATTTCTTCGGGTCTTCGAAACGTTCATGTCTGACTATAGCTAGAATGTGTGTGTGTGTGTGTGTGTGTGTGTGTGTATATGTATATGTATGTGTGTGTGTGTGTGTGTGTGTGTGTGTGTGTGTGTGTGTGTGTATATGTATGTGTGTGTCATGGTAAAAAAAGCGTAAGCTATCAGAAAAAAAAGAATGACGAAGGGAAAGGAAACTATAAAATGGGAAGAATGTCTCTATGTAGTTAGCGAAGGAAACTTGAATCTGTGAAGGTAGAGTTTTGGAGGTAACTAAGCATGGGTGTGTGTGTATTAATTAAGGCTCATGGTTTATGGTAGTAGTAATAGTAGTAGTAGTAGTAGTAGTAGTAGTAGTAGTAGTAGTAGTAGTAGTTGTAGTAGTAGTAGTAGTAGTAGTTGTTAAATGGGAGCTAGGTAACTATAGACCATATAATTCTGCTAGGGTTAACGAGAGAGCACTACCACTCTCACCAAGAAGCTACCGTGAGACAGGATCAAACTCACAACCCTTAGGCCACGAGCTGAGCACTATACCACAGAGCTACCCGGCCAATCCTAGTTGATGGGTGAACTGGGAAGGAATAAGTTTAAGTTAGTGGTAGGTAGTGGTAGTGGTAGTGGTAGTAGTAGTGTAGTGGTGATTGTCGTAAAAGGTTCCTGCACTATTTTTTAATGTGTGTATAGGGATCAGGTTTTGCAAGTTTCACGGATTATTTTCTTTAATCTGATGGTGATGTCGGCATAATGTTTAGCGATGAGATTTATTTATTTATTTATTTATTATTTTTTTTACATTAGAATGGTACCAGCCACGAGCAAACAAAATTAGGTCGGGAAAAAAAAAAAATCCCGCTTGTCACCAGACCTTATACAGAGGATTTTCTTCATTCTTTTCCCGTCATTGTATATTTAAGTCTCGTTCCCTCTCCCTAACTCCCTTATAGAAAGCTCCAAGCAGTAGATAGGTAATGCCAGTGATCTACCAACCCGCCCACCCACCCACCCACCCACCTATCCATCCACCTTGTATTTCCTTGCAGGGTACGGTGTCAAAATGGACCAATTACATCCATGGGTGGCAGAACCGTTACATGGTGCTCAAGGATGGCACTATGAGCTACTACCGCAACCAGAACGAGACCGCCTTTGGGTGCCGGGGCTCCATCAGCGTCAAGAAGGCACACGTCAGGGTAAGGAGGCACTAGGAAAAAAAATAATAAATAAATAAGAAATGTAAATAGAATAAAAATAGAAAAATAAACCTCTTCTTGTGTTCACTTTCTCTTCTTATGTTTCTATTTGTCTACTTATGTGTTTCCTTGCTTTATTCCCTTCTATTCCATTCCTCTTTATCTAACTATGTCTTTCCTTATTCCATTCTCCTCTATTCCAGTCTCTGTCTTATGTCTTCCCTTCCTCTATTCTCTTCTTTATATATTTATTTATTTATTCATTCATTCATTTATTCATTGTGTGTGTTTATGCATACACTATAGTAATGAATAATTATGACAATGCAGTCACCACCACTATTTGCTCATACAACTTTCTTTTTTTGCATGAATAAATAAATAAATAAATGAATATACTCGTCATGCTGTGGATGTGTTTCTGTAAGATGCACTGCAGAGTCATGTACGTTTTTTGTGTGTACTGTGTGGACTTATGTGTGTTTATATTTACATCATTGGGGTTAGATAAATATTCATGAGTTTATAGGTCACACACATACACACACACACACACACACACATACACACACACATACACACACTTATATATGCACATCTGAAGAAAAAAATTATGATATATGCTTATGTAAGTTTATTAGTGTGTGTGTGTGTGTGTGTGTGTGTCTGTGTGTTTAGCAGTGCATGAAAGTTACCATTGCATTGAATAGCAGTGACTCAAAGATGACTCAACACTATTAGGAAATGGTAATGTGTGTGAGTGTGTGTGTGTGTGTGTGTGTGTGTGTAGTATAGTAATAGTAATACCAACAGTAGTAGTCATTGTAGCAGTAGTAATGATAAGTTGAACCATCATCATCATCATCAGTTATTATTATTATTATTATTATTGTTATTATTATTATTAGTAGTAGTAGTAATAGTAAAATAATTTCCTATTACCTACTGTACCACCTTGCAACATCTCTTATCCCTAATCTTTACTCTCACATGTCATCCCTAGCTCTTTCCTGTTTACTCACCTCTTCCCACCCTCCTCCTCCTCCTCCTCCTCCTCCTCCTCCTCCTCCTCCTCCCCCCACCCTCTTCCTATCCACCTCCTCCGCCCACACAGTGAAGACTTAGTGACAGCGTGTGAGGGAGGTGTTATCAGAGGGTGTGGAAGGGGGGGTGAGGGAGGGGTGGGTGTGGGTGGGTGGTCACATGACTTAACTCGGTGTTGCCATATCCACGGGTTTCCTCTTCTTCTCCTCCTCCTCTTTTCCTCCTCCTCCCCATATTCGTAGTTAATTTTTCTCTCTCTCTTTTTTATATTTCTTTTTCTGCGTTCAGTTTCTTTTCTTTTTTTTTAATTTATTGTTCTTCTCTTTCATTTTTTTCTTATTTTCCTCCTCCTCCTCCTCCTCTTCCTCTTTAATCCTTCGTCTGTCACCTGTCTGTCTCCTGTCTGTTTATAATTGACTTCCTGTTCATGATTGTTTGTTTCTCTAATGATTATTTCACATTTTTTTCCTTGTTTACCTTATTAATATATGTAACTTTATCTTGATTGGTTTAATTATATCCTTTTGTCTCTATTCCTTCCTTCACTTCATCTATACTTATCCACGCATACCTTTACATAGCATGAACCTGTCTTCTTATATATACATACATACATACATACATACATTGCGTCATTATCTCCTTAATCTGTCTGTCCTTCCATCAGTGAGTCACATTATTCTCTGGGTAGTGATTATTATTGTTATTGTTATTATTATTGTTATTCTCTTGGCATGCGTGACGGTTGTATGCACCGAAGGAAGGCTGGAGGGAAGGAAAATTACAAGAAGTTACCATGCATGAAATAACTTAACACATCCCTACATAATGAAAGTCCTCGCCTGTTTCTTTGCCACGCTTGAAGTTTTATAGAAGGAGTTGCTTTGAGTGTGTTTAAGATATATATTTTTTATGCTAATGAAGGATTGAAGGTAACAAGAGTAGATATAATTAATTTTTTATATCGTCTATATTCTTTCTCTTATTTTCCTAACTTCACCTTACCTTACCTTACCTTACCTTACCTTACCTTACCTTACCTTACCTTACCTTACCTAACCTAACCTAACCTAACCTAACCTAACCTCAAGGGCGAGAATGTGTTTCTTAGCAGACTGTATGTTTCCTCTCCTCTCTGCTAGGGTAAGGTTCATAATGTGATGAAATTGATTGTAATACACACACAAAGACTTAAGCCACTCCTACTCCCACCTCTCTCTCTCTCTCTCTCTCTCTCTCTCTCTCTCTCTCTCTCTCTCTCTCTCTCTCTCTCTCTCTCTCTCTCTCTCTCTCTCTCCTTGTCACTGTCTCCTTGCCCTTTCTTTTATCTTACCGTCCTTCATCCCTTGTCATCATCATCCTCTTTTCTGCTTCCTCATTGTCTTCTGTGCTGTATATCTCCCTCCTTTTACATCCTACTCCTTACCCTCCCTCTTCCCCCTTCCCCTTCCCCTTCCCCCTTCCCCTCTCCTTCACCACCCACTCCTTGCCTGTATTAGTTAAGTATCCTAGCAGTGTTGACTGAGCTACCACTGAAGGAACTACACGCACACACACACACGTACACACACACACACAAGCACATGACTTACTACAGTGTGCATTTGTGTAGTGACTAGATAAACACGTGAGGGTGAGTGAGGTTGTACTTGACCTACCCTAAGTGTAGTGTAGTGGTAGTTATATAGTGTAGTGGTAGTAAGTGAGTGAGTGTTCTTGTGAGTGTTAGAGGTGTATAAGGTGTACTTCCCTGCGTCAGTGGTGTGATAAGGGTGTTTATGTGTTGTTCTATGGCCTACATGCAACCATAGGAAAGAGTGTGTCTAATCAGATGATCCTATTATATCCACGTGTGATGGATTGCAGGATTCAGTGTAGGATAGGAGTTTTATTATCCTACACTTGATAAATAAAATGAATTGAAGTTGTGTTTAGGGATTTCTCATTTTATTTTATTTTATTTTTTCTATTGCTTGCAGGATTCAGTGTAGGATGGAAGTTTTATCATCATACTCCTAATAAAATTAAAATGAATTGAGGTTGTATTTAGGGACTTCTCACATTATTTTATTTCATTATATTCTTTCTATTGATTTATTTTTTCATGTAACGTAACTATATCTGTTCTCCTGCAGCCCCATGACATTGACGAGTGTCGTTTTGACGTGTGCCTTAACGACTGTGTGTGGTACCTGCGCACCAGCACCGAGGAGGACAAGCATCAGTGGGTTGACGCTATCCAGCAACACCGGGTCAGTACCAACGAACCACTCACCACCCTCTTGAAATGTGGTAGTAGTAGTAGTAGTAGTAGTAGTAGTAGTAGTAGTAGTAAAGTTAAAAGACCCTAACTTTGCTTGGTTGCTCCTCACCACGTCAGTCATTTTTATCTCATTGACTTGACCTTGAAGCTGATGTGGACAGAGGCACTTGACACAAGGATACAGAGGCAATCATACCCACTCTGCATAGACAGAAAAAATGTAGCATACTAAACATAGCTCTAGCATTGAAACACAAATACACTCACACTTGTTTAAATTCTAAGCACATTCCTTGTCTTGATATAATAGTGTTGCGTATCCCCCAGCAGGAATGTGATGGTTTGAGGCGACATGGCTCGGCTCTCTCCCTCACCTCTAACACCCTCTCCACCACCTCCGGATCATCCCTCAAGAAAGCTAAAGGTCAGTAGTAGGCTTTACCAGACAAGATATACCTTTACCTTAACATCAACTAATAGTATAGATAATAATAATAATAGTATATAGATAATAATAGTATAGATTGAAAGGTTAAAGAGGTGTGGAGTGTTACATGTTTTGCAGTAACCAACAAGTCTTTCCAGGTCTGCGGGAGAAACTAGCGGAGATCGACACCTACCGGGACATCCTGATCCGCCAGATGGACACACTGCAGTCCTACTTTGATGCCTGTGCCGATGCTGTGAAGGACCTCAAGATTATGGAAGTCACCTGTGAGTAGTGTATGTCTGTGGTCTGTGCTTACCCTATACATCATCATCATCATCATCAGGACTTTGACGTTCAACAGTTACTACTAAAAACGTCCTAATGTTGAATGTGGAGTATGAAACATGAGAGACAAGATGACAGAGACGAGAGACGAGAGACAAGAGCAAGAGAAAGAAAGGAAAGGTGGAATATACAAGAATGAGATGCATGGACAAGTGCTATTGGAGACCTACCATACTAACACCCTCAAACAAGCTCCTTAGAATAGATATCAAAGTAGACAAGGCTAAACAAAACAGACCAGGAATATACTACCATTAATCATATATAAAACCATACCTACCAATGCTTACAAATTATCAAGTCAATGTATTACAGGTAACGGCCTTGAACCAGAACACGAGAGTGCAGTAGAGGCAGCCATCGCCCTGGACGGAGGGGCAGCGATTGAGTCCCCTCTGGCATCCCCGGCATCAACAGCAGGGGGGGCGGGGCAGAGGAAGCACTCCCCGCCCCGCCACCCACACCCACACATTACCAAAGAGACCTTAGAGAAGCATGGGGCCTACGCTGCTGATTTTAGGGGCGAGGCACTAACTTTCAAGGTCGGTTTTTCAAGGTCATAGAGCCACAATACTTTTTTTTCTTTCCGGACAGGTTTTCATACATATAAAATAGCAATTAATAGGCATGGGTCAACCTAACACCCATATAACCCACAGGCCACAACAGCAGGGATCCTAGCCACTCTCAGTCACTGTGTGGAGGTGATGAACCAGCGTGAGGATTCGTTCAGACGGAGGCTGGAGCGTGAGGCAGAGAAGCGGCGGCGGCTGGAGGAGAAATTGAAACAAGCCCTCTCTCAGAACACCCAGGAAGGACACAACAATGCAAGGGTGGTGGTGGTGGGAGGACCAGACTATGAGGTGAGAATTGGGGGTCCTTTCATTCCTGTTATCCTTACCTTTCTTCTGTTCTAGAGGTTTTGATTATAGGATGTGTTGAAATGAGGGGTGTTTGAGGAGACGAGACAGTTGATGGGGACATGAAATTAATTGGTAAAAGCTTATCTTATCTTTTCTTCTTCTTTCATCCCTATATTTTTCCTCATACATTCCTCCCCTACATCATTCTCTGCTTCTACCCCTACTACTACTACTACTACTATCATCATCATCATCATCATTCCTCCTCCACCACACAGGAAGGTCCACACAGTGTCATTGGTGAGGATGAGTTCTATGATGCGGTGGAGTCAGCGCTGGACAAGATGGATGAGGAGGAGGAGTTCAGAGAGAGGTTAAGACAGAAGCAGAGAGCAGCACCCCAGCAGCTGGCCACCACACATCCACTATGGCCTCAGGTGGGATACTTGGAGCCACTCTCTCTCTCTCTCTCTCTCTCTCTCTCTCTCTCTCTCTCTCTCTCTCTCTCTCTCTCTCTCTCTCTCTCTCTCTCTCTCTCTCTTCCCAACACCTGTATAAATTTCTCTATCCTGTATACGTTGATTCCCCAGATTTTTTGACTTCATCTGTCTATCTGTTGCTTTTATTTATTTGTTTCATGTCTTCAATCTGCATTATGGATTTTGTCATTCATTTTACAGTTTGATATTATAGTAATCAGGAAAATAAGGCCAGATTCGTGTTCAGCATGACCGAAAACCTCATTGTACCAATTTTCATGAGATTCGGAGGTGTGGAAATTTTCATGAAATTTCGTAGGGTACACCCTTAGATTTTTTTAGATAAATCACAAATTTTGAAATAACTCAAAATGTATGGGTTTTACGTAAAAAACATATAGAATATAAAAGAAAGAGCAAGAAACGTTCGTTCTATTGAGCTAAAATAAAATGGAATTGGAATGTAATTATAGATGTAGGAGTGTAAAGTATTATGCATTAATTTCTTTCATAAAATTTTAATTTTCTTCATAGGTATTTGGGTTATTGGAAAAATGATGACTATATGAGATATACATGATCAAACTCCATAACTTTACTTCTATACAACTTTCCTGTAGGACTAATATTTACGTAGTAAAATGGGAAAACCTTTTTTGACCTCAATTCTGGTGGAATTTACGGGCCACAAAATGGAAAATTCAAAAATTATAGTAAGGACAAAACTAATTCCAGATTCGTGATCAGCATGCCCGAGAACCCCTTGATACTAATTTTCATGAGTAGGACCTTCAATTTCATTCACACTTTCTTCACAAACACTCATTCGGTGCTACTTTGGAACAAATATCTACACGGTAAAAATTTTATTTTGGAATATCTACATAGTAAAACATATACATATATATATATATATATATATATATATAATATTAAGAAAATGTAATTGAAATAGTTAGATTAGGTTAGGCTAACCTAACCTAACCTTTAGATTGCATAACAAAGTAGATTCGTGACATGTAGATAACAAGCCAAAGTAGCACCGAATCATGTTTGTAAGGTTAGGTTAGGTCCATTATCTGCTACAAGACACATTCATTCCTTTGGCTTCAGATGGAGAAGCTGACAATGGAGCAACTTGGATACGCCCAGCAGGGTGTGGAAGGCGGGGTGTGGCAGCTGTTTGCCGAGGAGGGTGAGATGAAGATGTACCGGAGGGAGCTTGAGGAGGGTGGGCTGGTGGTGGACCCCCTCAAGGCGGTCCATCAGGTGCGGGGGGCCACGGCGCATGAGATGGTACACCACTTCTGGTCCCCCGACGTCAGGTTTGAATGGGACAGTAAGTGTTGCTGAGACTTGTGTATGGGAGGTCAGGTCAGGTCAGGTCATTAGGTTGTTTTCGGTCTTCCTTAATAGCTATTAGAGCAACATAAAAAAATGAAAAGTGTGTAAGGTACAAAAACCTGACTCTTAAGGGCTCAAGGTACCTAAAAGTGTATCATTCCCCTAATCCATTCCCTATCTCTGCCCCCACCCAGCCAGCATAGAGCAGATGACAGTGCTGGACCGGATATCCGAGGACACTTTGATCTTCCTTCAGCTACACAAAAGGGTGTGGCCCACCGCCCAACGCGACGCTCTCTTCTGGTCACACATCCGCAAGATCCCACCCTCAGACCCAGCCAACGGGGACGCACATGACACCTGGATTGTGTGTAACCAGTCCACTGAACACACTGATGCCCCGGTGAGTGGTTAAGTGTGGTAGGTTAGGTTAGGTAGGGTAATGAAGGGTGTGGTTACAATACCTACAGTACAGTTGAGTTACAGCTTCCACCAAAGCCTAGTTATAACACTTAGCAAGGAAGGTCATGTTATCTCCCGCACACAGAAAGACGAGAAGGTGGTTCGGGTGGACTTGACGGTGTGTTTCGTGTGCCAGACCTTCTTAGACCCACCACCTGCAGAAGGGGAACCCATCACCCGGGATAACGTCCTCACCAAGATCACATACTGTTCTGTAGGTGAGTCAGGAGGGAAGACGATCTGAAGGATAACTTATTCTTGTATTAAATTTCTAGCTTTATAGCATATAGTTAAGCATGTCTAAAGTATGATTCATCTGTACACAGTTAACCCAGGTGGATGGGCGCCTGCCTCAGTGCTGCGGGCGGTGTATAAGCGTGAGTACCCAAAGTTCCTGAAGAGGTTCACCCAGTACGTGGTGGACAAATGCACTGCACAACCCATCAGCTTCTCGGGTCTACGGATCAAAGACCACAGCAAGCACTGGAGAGGCTGAGGCTACCCTGTGTGTGTATGAGGCGGGCAAGGACCAGTGCAGGCAGGTGACCGAGGCTGTGATTATAGAGCAACAGTAGATCAGCACACACCATCAGTCTCCAACGGCACCATCTTGTCCGTTGGAGCCACTGTGGGTGGGAGGCCGAGTGCACTGCCAGCAGGGCCTCAGCAGCGTGTGGTGTGGCAGGGTGTGAGGGTAACGGAGGGACAGGATGTGGGACCCCAGTGATGCAAATAGCGTTATCTCATTGAAACGTAATATGCTGATTCTCATGTGTACTTTGGCACAAAATGTTGGATGGCTATTAATTATCATTCAAATTTTGTGGCCAGTTGATTGCTAGATGTTGGCAGAATGAGAGAAACAGAGAGAGTGAGAGTGGATGTGTGTGTGTGTGTGTGTGTGTGAGGAGTCCCGAGCTTTCCAAAGAGTGCACATGTGTGCGCCTGTTCTGGGATGGGTCTGAAGCCAAACACAATAGTAAGACAGGGAAAGGTTGTAGGAAAAGAGGAGGAAAGTAGCAATGGTTTATAACTAAGTAACATAACCAGAATATATGCTTGAGAAGAAGGACATGAAGTTGTGTGTGTGTGTGTGTAGGTATGTGTGTGTAGGTATGTGTGTGTTGCAAAAATATGCCAGGTCTATATATTGTCATTTTGAGTCCCCATCGCTCTGGATAACCTTACACATCCCAATGATACTTGATAAACTAAACTGTTAATCCCATCTTTAGTCATGCAAAAGGGAGATGAATATAGGAGTTGGAAGGAGATATGCAGTCACTGATCTTTCCTCCTCCTTCCTCCAGATAGCCGAGGTAGAACATGTGTGTCTTGCGGGTGTGTAGTCTTAACGGAAGACCTGATTTTGCTGTGATTTAGCCATTTTCCCGGAAGGGTGTCCATGAAGGTAGAGGCCTCACCCCGTCCCTAGAAATGTCCCTATGTTGTTCCGTCTCATTTATTTGATTTGTTTTCATAATTATGTTTTCCTTTTTTTTGATATATATTTATTGGTTGTGTTTTCTTTTTCTTTGTACTCTCCTTTCTTTTACAGTTTTCATCACTAAGGCTTTTCTGTCTCCTCTCACTTATCCTTATACTGTCTTTTGATATGCAAGAACTTTTTTGATAATTTATTTTTGTTTCTCATTTGATGCTTCTTGATATATTTATTTATTTATTTATTTATTTATTTATTTTTTGTTCATGGAAGCAACCAATGAATGACAACAACAACAACAGGGCGTTCTGAAAATTGGTGTATTGTAACTTTTCCATTGATTAATTAGTGTTACATCTAAACTGAGGTCACAACATTATGAAGTTGGGTGATGTTGGAATGGAACTTTCTTCTGCATGCTTTCATACTTTTTATTACCATCTTTAAACCCATTTTTTAAAGCACTTTGCTGCACGGTTCTAGTGTACTGAATTTAAAGAAATATTTTGCATACAGTGAGAGAATGTGAGAGAGAGAGAGAGATTATGCATTTATTACTATTAATGTTAAGGTTATGATCATTGCCTTATCATTAATTAAAAGTTATGATCGCTACCTTATCTTATCACTAATGCTTATTGCTTTATTGATAAGGTTATGATAATTACTTTGCTTTATCATGAAGACGAGGAACATCACTTCATCTATAGTCATGATTCTCGCTCTATTGGAGTGAGAATTATCGCTGTTACTAAGTCCTAAAGATGAGCATCGCAACTTTACTACCAAGGCTATGATCATTGTCTTATCATTAAAAAGGTAAAGAATCATCGCTTTGTGAATGGGATGAAGAACACTACTTTAAGGCTAGGATCTTTGTGCTTGGTGTTATGAATACCTCCGTGTATTGTCTTGATTCCTTCATCAGGTGCCTTATTTCCTTAAGCTGGCTGGGTGGGTAGGAGGGAGGGACCTTCCACGCCCACCCAGCAAACCCTTGGAAATGTTAGTCAGTCAGGTGGTGGTGTGTGTGGCTCCAGGGAACTCACTCCTACACTTGCTGGAATAATAAGTGTGTTGGGTTCTGAAGATTTCCACATGTACTATTTTGATTTTTTTTCTTTATTTTGATTATTATTATTTTTCTATTGTGTGTATGTGTGTGTGTGTGTGTGTGTGTGTGTGAGAGAGAGAGAGAGAGATTCCAAGCACTCCCATGTCTGCTGTCTTAATTACACTCCTAATTATATATATATATATAAATATAAATATAAATATAAATATAAATATATGGCATTTACTATAGGAAGAAGTAACTACTGCATGTCTTGTAAGTTGTACGTACGTATAGCATTCTTTTTACTTAAGCATTTCACAACGGGAGGTACAGTATAAGCAAGGGGAGGAAGATACAGGCAGGTGTGGTGGTGTGATGTAGGGATTTATGAGAGAGGTGTTTGTATGTACCTGGCTGTTTCTTTGTCAACAGTTTATATAAGTAAGTTTTCTCCAGCAGAGTTTAGATTGGCAAAGGCTGATTCCTAAAACCTCCGCATCATGACAAGTATTACTGAGGAATAACTTTATAAATAGGCTTTATATTTCCACCATTTGCTATGCCGCCACACTAAAACTTCTTGGCGTTGAGGTAGAAAATAATTACAGTTGAATACCAGGTTAGTTAAGGTTCTTTAGTCATTTGTGGAGCTCTATACATCTAACCACATCATATTAACCCCATTTCCCACTCTTAACAGGCGTGAGTTAAGATTAAAGAGTCAAAGGGAAGGGAGAGGAGCCTTAGCAAGTAATGTGATAACGAGACTTGGTTTTTGGTTATGAACTTTGAGTCTTGTTGTTCCTCCTGTGTTGTTGGTTCTGTGCACGGGTTTCCTCACGGTGTTTGCTGATGGGGTGTTTCCTTTATAATGGTTGTCTCATTCCTCACATTTCTGTTGTTTTGATCAGTATGATTTTTCTTCCAAATGTTGCCTAAGAACTTTTGGTGTCAGGTATGTCCTGTTATTTTATCCTTCTCAGTATGTGTGTGTGTGTGTGTGTGTGTATGTGTGTGTGTGTGTGTGTGTGAAACCACTATTGATATAAAGAAATTTCATAAACCTAAGTAACATGTTTTCCAATGTTGAATTTTGTGAATTAGCAATTTGTTTTGGCAAACATTGGTTTTCTAAAGTTTAAGGTTACATTCATGTGTCTAGCGGTGCACTCTTAATTAATTATGTTATCGTTTCCCCAATATCATTACTAAATTTCACCAATATCATGTGTTTTCACTTAGTATTAGATTTGATTTGAAGACTTTATCACTTGTGCTTTCTTGTATATTTACCAAATGTTATCAAACTCCAGGTGTGAGTGACGAGAACTAAATTATTTGTGAACTGAAACAAAAACAGCAACAATATTTAGGATGTGTTGGTCTGTATTGCAGGGTTAAGTGCCAATACATGTTACACTAAATGGTGGTGTCACATGGACTAAATTTTATACACATTACATGACCACATACATTTTGTGGGTGTGTAATGTTTACCATGTGACCACTTCTGGTTTGGTTTCAGATATTTTTAACACTTGATAATACATGTTTTTTCTGTTTGCACTGTAGAGTCTTGTGATGATTGAGGGGACGTGTGAGTGCTTTGTGCCACCCTAGCTGCATGTTTTTTATTGTTTGTATAAGTAAGAGTCGCAGGGTATCATCGTAATGCTTGAACAGACAACAGGCAGTGCATTATTAGCATTATTAGTGTGTTAATTAAGTCATTGCTCCTCTGTTCCCATCTTTCAACCAGTCACATGCATTCACCTCCAAACAGTTAGCATTCCTGTGCCTCAAGAGGGAGGATGGGACAGGGTTTAGGCATCTGTAGGCCAGTGGTGTGAATCAGAGGGTGGGGAAGGGGAGGAGCTTGTCTGCCAAGTTAAGTTGAATGTAGGTAGCCTAGGATGATTCATACAAGGTATATTTTTAGGCACTGAAGGGTATTACTATGTTTATTAAGGAATCTGTCTAATTTTGATTTATTTATTTTATTATTTATTATTTTCATTTTGTGTGCGTGCGTACTTTTGTGTGTGTGTGTGTGTGTGTGTGTGTGTGTGTATGTATGTGTGTGTGGTGTATGCATGCACACACACCACTATAATGTGAATGAGGACATTTACAACATCTGTATGCTTACAAACTAGTGCGTACAAGACAAGGAGAATGTATCAACTTACTTTGCTGTTGTAACTATCAAGAAAGTAATAGAATCATCTGTAACAATCCAGACCAACATTTTGAACAGCAATTATCACATCATCAAGTCTGTTTATTTATCTTATATCTTACACTCACACTACTGATGCTGTCTATTATCTTGAAGGATGCATCAACATTCTTATAACGATCCTACTTCTATATGCCAAAGAAATCAAGGTGTGTGTGTGTGTGTGTGTGTGTGTGTGTGTGTGTGAGTGCTGATAGGGTAATAGTTTATATTCTGTGCACCTTACATATCACTAACAGAAATGCAGCACCTTGAAAGGACAGGAGCAGATAGATAACAGGTAGCTTAGGGTCAGTCAGCTCCACCTGTTTGAAAAGTTGCTGCGATTAGAACCCTGAATTGAGGAAGTACTGCAACCTAGCCATTAATAAAAGACCCTAAAGAGAGAGAGAGAGAGAGAGAGAGAGAGAGAGAGAGAGAGAGAGAATAACACACACAGAAAGCTCTATTCAAATCTTTCTTACATGCCATTTTTTACTTTTATATCCTATGGTACAGTACACTCTTTCCTATTATAGTATTTCTGTTTCATATCAACTCATGCTGAAAATTCACTTGTTTACATTTTGTTTTTGTTAAAGTTCTATAGCTATTTTCAGTTTACAGGTATGGATTCATATTCCATCAGTTGTTTGTGGTGGGTTGGCAACACCAGACAGATGGTAGGAGGTGGTTGGTCTCCGTTTGAGTGCATGGGTGTGAGTGTGGCCAGGCTCCCTGTGCATGCCGGGTTAGGAGAGGCTAGGCTGGAGAGTGTGGCACCCTGGCTCGGAGGATTGTGGCCCTAGTCGTACACAACTATCATCTCAGGTTTGTTTCTATGTAGCCTGTATCTTCCATTTTGTGGTATCAAGTCCTGTTGGCTGTAGAGAATATATATATATATATATATAAATATATATATATATATATATATATATATATATATATATATATATATATATATATATATATATATATATGCCAGTTGAGTCATGAGAATTGATTATTTAGATAGGGCATCCTCATGTATTTAGTCTCATTGTAAATTTTATGTATGTAGATGATGCAAGTGGATTAATGGATTTGGTATAGCATTGTTCACTTCCACACTTGGTACAAGCCTTTCCTTTGTAGTAATAGTCACTGTGGTAGTGGTAATGTTGTTTAATGAATCAAGAGTTATTTATACATTTTGAAATTATTAAAACTCAAGGTGAAACACAGTCGCTGTAAAGAGACGAACATGCTTGTTGAATACTGCAAAAGTTACTACTTGTTGAATGTTGCATCATTGTTAGCTCAAGAGAGGTGCCACTGCACTGTTATATCCCACTGATGCAAGGGATCGTTGCTACAAGTCACAGTCACCAATTGTGTGTTAATGTCTTACCATCGAGAGAAAGTTTTAGGATCATGTATAGGTTTCCCAACTCAGTGAAAAGGTGAATCAGTGATAGTGTCAAGGTACCACCCCAGGAGGGCATGTATCAGTATTCAATGACACAATACATTTGAAGTGGGACCGAGTGGCTCTGTGGTACAGTGCTCGGCTTAACGCCTAAACGTTGTGAGCTCGATCCTGGTTCACGGCAGCTTCTTGGTGAGAGGTATCGCTCTCTTGTTAACTCTAGCCGAACTATATGGTCTATAGTTATCTAGTCCGGGTGGATTATTGAATCACCTTTAACACATTTGAAGCAACAAGCTTGTCAGTTATTTCATTGTACTTGCACTACTATCTTGAATGAACCCATTGTCAGAATTAACCTGGTTTGCCATACAACATGAAATGGAAATGTCCTGTGGTGGTGCCTTTACTGCCACTCACTGATGAGTTGTGTTATGGTGGTGGTGATGAGTGACAGTAGCAGCAGCAGTGGGCAGGGTCACTGGGTCCCCTGGGCAGACCTGCAGGACACAACACCCACTGCTTTTGATTGTCCCCATACAGAATGTCCCATTTCCCATGTGTGTGTGTGTGTGTGTGTTTGTGTGAGTGATTCTGTGTGTGTCTTATGTCTGTTTCTGCCCGTTTGTCAGTGCCTGTGTGTGTCTGCGTGTTTGTAGATATATCTATATCAAGCATTTGCATACTAAATTTGAGGGAAGCATTTTGTCAGAGAACTATGCAAATAGCCTTAAAAGCAGTGAATGCAAATTCTAGAATGTTAGAAACTTCAAATTGAAAAAAATGCTGTTTTAGTCATCTCTCAGTTTGTAAAGGATGTTTTAGTTTTTGTCTGTGTTTCAATATTTTACAATGCTATAATGTGATACATACACGGTGTTTTATGTACTGTAAAAAGACACTCATATGTACTTCGTTGCTCACAATTTTATTTTTATGAAGTGTGGAGTATGTTAGTGCCAGCCAGCCTGTCACTAGTGCCAGCCCAACAGCCACACAGAGGCCTCAGATGTTATGTGGGACAGGCACTCAAGAAGGAGGAGGAGGAGGGAGGAGAAAGATTTAAACAGATAATTATTGCTTTACTCGCTTAATAAAAATATATAAAAACAAAATCTTACCAAGTACGTTATATATATTTTTCTGCACGACCAAGGTGTTTCCACATTCTGAGGACAGCTCCCAACACTGGCAGCCTCCATTTGTTGCAATACTCACAGACCAGGCACAAAAATCCAATGTTTACCTTCATGTCAAGATGTCCACACCTGTGCTATTAGTAAAGGAAACAATAACTTGATGCTACTGTTGATTATGGGCGATTCATTGCCTTCGTGAGAGTGGTTGTGATCTCTCATTAACTCTAGCAGAGATATATGATCTATTGCTATTTAGCTCGGGGTATTATTTGATCTTTTAAAATTTTTCCATGGAAGTCGGGGTCTGAAAACCACCCATAAAATGGCAAGAGTGTTTTTAGCTACCAAAGAGATCAGGGATTGAATCTATTAAGCAATCTGTCTATTGTTGTGCTGTAAACCTTTCATAATAAAAAAAATGTTCAGAGCTTAAGCATTGATTGATCGTAATTAATGATACAATTGAAAATAAGTACGGTATGTGATTTTCCATCAGTGTTTGTTCTGTTTCATCCATGACAAGATGAGTCTCCTGACATAATAGACCATCATGTTACCTTATATTAGTAAAAGGATATGCATGTTAGGGCTGCTTACAATCTATATAAGGAGTGGCCATAAGAGGTGTCATAGCATATATTCCCTGTTAACTGCCATTCATACACCACCTTTACCCTGGGATGTGGAATGCAAAACTGGAGAAGTTGTCAAGGAAACTGAGTGAAACAGTGAATAAAGATTTGGTCATTTTTTGTTGCTCAGCACATTTGTTACTTGGATGTGTCCCAAAAAAATGTTCTTATCTCCTCATTGGTGCTTTGTTTCTCTTTTTACTCAGATTACTGTACATATTGTGTTATGTGGACTACACTGTTCCTTGGCTTGGCTTTTATTATATTTTTTCTATTGGGAGAGATTCTTCTTGTGGATACAAAGATAATGTTGATAGTTCCTTAATAAAAGATACAAGCGCCTACATTTTTCAACATCCTGTCATAAAACAAAGATCTAGTTGAAGAGTAAGTGCCTAGTCATGTCTATTTGAACATAATTTCTGTGCAGTGCTCACTTTTCCCTTTAGATACCGGTCACCCAACTTAACGAGAAACAAGTCTATGGATAGTAGTGATGCTATCCTCATTATCTTCACAGCTTTGTACTTTAGGTCATCCCCATCCAAATAGTTCAATGGTATCAGTAGTTTTCCCTTAACCAGTGGTGATCACCTAATTCCACCCAGTAGTTATCTCCATACCCTCACTACATACTGCCCAATTCCTGTCTTTCATTCAAGAAGGAAAAGTTTGTTTTGGTCTTGCTTTGCCTCCCCAGCCAATCACAACACAGAAGCACATGACTGGTTGAGCAAGCAAGGAAACTACAAACACTTTCCTTACTGAACACAGGACTGGGCTGTCTAATGCAGAGTAACGTCAGAAATACATAACAAATAGTAGTATAAGTATATACATTTATATACTTGGCTAGACTTCACTGTTTTCCTCTGGCTGTTGTTCTTGTTGCAGTTCCTCTTGCTGTAGCTCCTCCTCCTCCTCCTCTTGTTGTTGTTGTTGTTGTTGTGGCTGTTGTTCAGTTACTATCTCTTCCTCCACCAGCAGTGTTTCCTCCACAATCTGATCTCCTCCTTCCTCTTCTTTCAGGAGTTCTCTGCCCAAAGGCACCTCGTTCAGCTTGTAGAGATCCTCGTTGATATTGTAGATGTCAGGAGAGTCAGCACAGTCCACCCTGTACCACCAGTCACACACCCTGACCACACACCAGTGAACTCCAGTTAGTGGAAGGTTTCATACTGTTATACTGTTGCTAATCACCCTAAATCAAACATGATACATGCCAGCAATATACAACAAAATTTTGCAAGTTGAGGAGGTATACATTATTATATGAGAGTTAGAAACTTCATAAT
Organism: Metacarcinus magister; assembly: GCA_029783475.1. Lineage (NCBI taxonomy): Eukaryota > Metazoa > Arthropoda > Malacostraca > Decapoda > Cancridae > Metacarcinus > Metacarcinus magister. Next base: position 1,550,807 of record JAPQNM010000047.1, read on the forward strand.
TATTATCATTATTTTTTTTTGTGTGTATATATGGTGTTACCTGTACAACTGGTTGAAGAGGGTCTGGTTGGGGCAGAGGAACGAGTACTGGAAACCCCCTGGCACACACCAGTGCCACACCTGTTGGTGAAAAAAAAGATAGCGTTCACCTGTGCATTGAATAACCGCTCAAATACCTGAAACCTTAATATCCATCAATTTATTATCCAGTAGGTTAGAAATCCTATATGGAAGCCACATAAATGTTATGAAACTCCTTTGAATTAATTTGGTTACGTACATATCAATAAAAAATATGTATGTTGATAACAAGAGAAGAAAACTGTCAGTGGTTGCCTCCCTTGGTCACTGTACGAGGACCAAGAGGTACTCACCTGGCACTGAGCCTCAGGGTCGGCATAGTAACCTGGGAGTTTGTCATCACAGGTGAAGGAGAGGCCTGGAGGCACTTCAGAGTAAGTCGGGTAGTCAAGGCCAGCCTCCCCCACTTGCCGCCGATCCTGGAGGGGCGGGAATGAGGTTAATTAATGTTTTGTTGGTCAGCACGAAATTTGATCTATAAAATAATTTGAGTCAAATTTAAGTGACTGCTTCGTGGGATTATTGACCGACGTCTTAAGTCTGTCCCTCACCACCTATCGCCCCGTTTTCTTGCACTGTGGTTTTAGGCGGGGACGTTAACCACTGAATCCTGGGAGTGTGTGTCAGTGATTGAGGGTGTGTGTGTGTGTGAGAGAGAGAGAAAGAGAGAGAGGGTAAAGAAAACGGGAGACGTCCCCATTACACCATAAAGCCATCATTTGCCATGAGGGCCAAATAACCCTTCATTACACCCACATAAAAAAATACAATTCTACACACACACACACACACACACACACACATCCACCACCACCACCAACAACAACAACAACAACATCAACATCAAGAGCCACGCCTTGCCTCAGGATGGAGTGAAAGTCCTAAATAACAAAACTACGCCTTCCTGTCACCGTCCTGAGTGCAAGACGTGACCTCTTGCACTAGACCCTCCTCTTCCTCCTCCTCCTCCGCTGCCTCCTCCTGCTCTTGCTCCGTTCTCTACTCTTCGTCTTACTGTAAGGTAATTATTAATGTCATTTATGTGTCGGCAATGCAATGACTACGACGACGAAAGGTATATCCTGTGGTGATGATAGTGGTGGTGATGGTGATGTAAAGGGGTTATAGTGATGAGATAGTGATGATTATGGTGTAAAAATGTGGTGATGATAGTGATAATGGTGATGATGATGATGTCCCTGGCTGTTGTGTCAAGTCTTTTTTTATTGTTGTTTTATTGAAGTTATTACTGTTTTTTCATTATTGTTGTTGTCCTGTTATCGTCGTTGTTGTTGTTGTTGTTGTTGGAGTCGTCGTCGTCCTTGTTATTGACATTATTGTTGTATGACGGAAAAAAATATAAGATAAAAAAAAATTAAACAGGCTGACAGACAGACTAGGACGGATAGACAGACGGACAGACTGACGGATAAATGCAATATATACCAAATCAATCTCATGAAAGAGAAGTAACCAAACGGCTCTCTCTCTCTCTCTCTCTCTCTCTCTCTCTCTCTCTCTCTCTCTCTCTCTCTCTCTCTCTCTCTCTCTCACTCACTTTCTTTCTCATACAATGGAGAATCGTGCGTATCCGGAGTTAGTCTAATTGTATACAGACATTGCTTGTTAAGTTCAGAGGAGGAGGAGGAGGAGGAAGGAAGGAAGGAAGAGGAAGGAAGGGTAAAAAGAGTTGGTGAAAGAAAGGATATGGAGGTGTTTCAAAATATACGAGATTGTTTGATAATTATGGTGGTTAGAAAGAAGAGGAAGAGGAAGAAGAGGAGAAGGAGGAGCTAGTGGAGACATTGTGCAAGAGATGAGCATAATTCAAGAGAAAGAGAAAAAGAGAGAGGGAAAAAAAAGAAAGAAGGGAGACAATATTTAATCAAGCTGCATAACCACCACAAACAAACAAACGAATGCTTTTATGCGTGGCGTTATAACTGCTTCACAAGGTTCAAGTTCTGGGTGCTTCGAACTGTGTCTCGCTCACCATCTGCAGCGCGGGACGTTCACCCACACCACACAACGGGGCTTCATTCCGAGGCTAGTTTGTCTCAGTCTTTTTTTTTAGGGTCTCTGTTTATGATTTATCTATTTTTTATTTATTTGTATTGGTCTGTTATGCTCCTAATTTTGGTATATGTATGTGTTTTGTCTTTGTTTTATGTTTTTTTTATCTATCTGTCTGTTTGTTTGTCAATTTCATAATAGTTCGGTCTGTGTCTGTAATTTATCTATTTAGTATCTTTCTTTTTTTTTTAACTCTCTCTCTCTCTCTCTCTCTCTCTCTCTCTCTCTCTCTCTCTCTCTCTCTCTCTCTCTCTCTCTCTCTCTCTCTCTCTCTCTCTCTCTCTCTCTCTCTCAATCCATCTTTGCTTTATTCTAATATATCTCTATGTATATGGTACCCTAACTTTTTTTTTCTTCATCTCCACATTCCGATCTTTCTAACATGACTCTTCTTCCTCATAATACTTTACATGCAACCCACACACACACACACACACACACACACACACACACACACACACACACACACACACACACACACACACTTACCCTGGTGGCGCCGCTGACAAGGGCGACACAAACGAGGAGGAGGAGACCTTTGAGCGACGACCGACCAATCATCCTGAGGGAGGAGAAGAGGAGGAGGAGGGAGGAGCATGTCAGACGAGGGGGTGGTGAAGGAGGAGGAAGAGATGAAGGAGGAGGAGGAAGAAGGGAAGATGGATGAGAAGGAGGAGAAGGGGAAGGAGGAAGAAGGATGAACATGTCGGAGAAGGAAGAGGAAGAAGAGATTGAGGAGGAGAAGGAGGAGGAGGAGGAGGAAGAAGGAGGAACATGTAAGAGGAGGGGGTGGTGCAGGAGGAGGAGGAGGAGGAAGAAGAGGGGATGGAGGAGAAGGAGGAGGAGGAGGAGGAGGAGGAGGAGGAAGAGGGGATGGAGGAGAAGGAGGAGGATGGGTGATTTTGTGGTGAGGAAGGAAAGAAGCAGTAAGAGAGTGATATTGAAGGAGAGAGGGAAGAAAAAATAAGAAAGAGTAGGAGGAGGAGGAGGAGGAGGAGGAGGAGGAGGAGGGGAGTAAAGAGGAAAAGTCATTGAGGAAGGTAAAGCCATCTTAAAGCACGAGTAAATTAATGCAAGAGGCGAAGAAGATAGAAGGGAAAGGAAAGTGGAAAGGTCATTGCAAGGGAAAGGTCGAGGAGAGGAGATGGGAATGGAAGGTCTGGAGCTATGCAGTAATTTTTATAAAGGGGGGAAAGAGTTAATTTTGAGGGGAAGGGTAGAATGTACTAATACCTTAACTATATCCATAACCATCTTTCCCCCTTCTTCCCCCCCCCCGTCCTCTCTCCCCCTAGACACACCCTTGTGAATCATTATCAGTTAATTTCAGTATCAATTAATCTATACTTGATTATGCATTGACTGGATTCTTAGACTTGTTGTTTTCGTTATTGATCTTGACATAATTCCTTGATTCACTTTGATATGTAACTTAATTAATACACAAAAAAATAAGAATGTCTTGAAGAAATATATAATAATAATAATAATAATAATAATAATAATAATAATAACAATTGACTGAGGCGTTTGGGAATTCGGGAAAAGAGGAGGAAGGAAGAAAAAAAAAATAAAAGAGAGAAGGAAAGGTCGAACGGGACACACACACACACACACACACACACACACACACACACACACACACACACACACACACACACACACACACACACACACACCTACCTGACTGACATATGGTCCAACACAATACAAGAATCACACTACATCCCCCAACCAGCTACGTCCTGTTATATACTGGTCTGGCCTCCCTCTCTCCCTCCCTCTCTTCCGCCATCCTCCCTCCCTTCCCTCCCTTCCCTCTCTCGTACCGGGTCATATCCCTCCCTCCCCTCCCTTGATGCCTACCCATCCACCCACCTGTCTCTCTCTCTCCCTACCTCCCTCTCTTCTTCTATTCTCATCTCTCTTTCTCTCCCTTTCTCTATCCCTGCTTTTCTGCATCCATCTATCCTTCCATCCTCTCGCTCAGTTACTCATTCACTCACTCACTCACTCACACACTCAATCAATCATTCACTCACTCATTCCTGCCTCATCCTTCCTCCTCATCCTCCTTCACCCAGAGTCTGAAGAGAAAGAGAGCAAATGAGAGAAGAAAGAAGGAAGGAAGGATTGATGGATTGATAAAAAAAAAAAGATTAGCTGGAAGTTAATTAATATATAGAATGATTGACTGATTAATTAGCTAACTGACTGATTAGCTGACAGACCAATATATCTTGCCATTAAAGTTTATCATCACGGACAAAATGCAAAGGAAGATTATCACTAGCATGGTTTGGTAAAGTATTAAACATGGTCTTTAGTCTAGCGTGAAGGTGATATACAAATTGCGTAACAGAATTTGTGTAATGATAATGATACAAAATGATATAGCATTGTTCCTATCCTTCACAAGTAAAGTTTCCTAATGTTAACAAACTATTTAGTCTTTTATTTTACTTCTCGTTATTCTTATTCTTATATTTGATTTATATTTCACGACGTAACGAAATGAACTAATGAAATAGCAATGCAAAGTAGAAATATGTTTACTATTACATTTAAGAATTCGTACATTTATCTTAATTTGTAAATGTAAACAAACTAATGATCTGAATTTATTTTGACAATGACACAGAATAGATTGAGAAGGAGGAGATGAGGAAGGTTTTGAAAGGGAGGAAGGAAGGATAGAAAGTAATGAAGAGAAGCATGATAAAAAAGGAAATGAGATGATAAACGGAAAGGCAGGAAAAAGGAAACAAATGAAAGTGAAAGAAATTAAACAATAAGAGGGAATGAGAAAAAGAAGGAAGTGAATGAGTGATGAAAAAATGAAAGAAAAAATAAACGAGGAATCAATAAACTGATAAATGGGTAGATAAAGAAAAGAAAAAAACATGAAATGAAGAGGAACGAAGAACCAAAAGAAATAAACCAAGTAAAGAGGACAACGAATTAGAAAAAAAGAAAAAAACAAGAAAAAAACGAAAGTAATACAATTAAAAGCGAAGGAGAAAGTTAAGATAGAGATGAAGAATGAGTAACTAAGTACGATGAGGAAGATGGGCAGGAAATGTTCATGTTTGACTCATCCTGCATTAATAAATAAAAAAAACGCTTTAAAACCTTGCACAGAGAGGAAAACAAAAGAATTGATAATGGCGCACGCAAGAAATGAGTATCCTGTTTGTCTTTGGCGAGAATTTTGTTGTCACGAAGGAAAAATTGCCGGGAAAACAAGTGAAGGTTGTCGTCCTTGTTTGTTTCAGTAATAATTATTTTGATATTATTACCGTCACTATTAGTATTGTTGTAAGTTTATATCTATTCTATTCTCTCTCTCTCTCTCTCTCTCTCTCTCTCTCTCTCTCTCTCTCTCTCTCTCTCTCTCTCTCTCTCTCTCTCTCTCTCTCTCTCTCTCTCTCTCTCTCTTTTCCACAGTTTCACGTGCTTTGCGTTAAATAATGATAGAGAAGGACAGGTATGAGGGTGGAGGTTAATGCAACGAACAATAGATTCTCTCTCTCTCTCTCTCTCTCTCTCTCTCTCTCTCTCTCTCTCTCTCTCTCTCTCTCTCTCTCTCTCTCTCTCTCTCTCTCTCTCTCTCTCTGTTCTTTGTATTTGTTCTGGATGTTTTCGTGTACTTTTTAGTTTAGCTTTGTTATTTTCTTTCGTTTAGGATCATTACTAACTATGTTGGTATGTGTGTGTGTGTGTGTGTGTGTGTGTGTGTGTGTGTGTGTGTGTGTGTGTGTGTGTGTGTGTGTGTATCATTGATCAACCTACTTTTACTCCCGTTGTCTGGATCTATATTTTCTTCCCTAATACTTGACTTTGAACTTAACTTTTTTTTTTCATAACTCTGCCTAAAATTCCTTGGCTGAAAATCACTGTAATGCATTATTTTTAGATGTATACACTTTCATTCTAATAAATCTCCAGTCACTCTGATTATGGCGATCCACAGTAAATTATAGAACTGCACGTGAATTTAGCCTTAGAACCGTTACTGAAGATTTCGCGCCATTAGTGCCGTGCTGCGCATTCATATAATGGAGAAAGAAGTATATAGTTCCCGCGTTTTGGCTTCACTTGTCACGAGGGTCAATGTCGCTCTTGTCACTCTCCCCTTCCTCATTCCCGCCGCGTATAACCACTGGGACATGACGAACCACAGAGGGGGAAAGAATGGGTGGGTGAGGTGAAGCAGAGGAGGAAGAGGATGGTGATGATGAGGATGGTTCTCACGAGGGTGAAGGAGAGATGAGGGAATTTATCTCGTCATTTCGTTGGAAGCTTATTAATTCTCTCTCTCTCTCTCTCTCTCTCTCTCTCTCTCTCTCTCTCTCTCTCTCTCTCTCTCTCTCTCTCTCTCTCTCTCTCTCTCTCTCTCTCTCTCTCTCTCTCTCTTAGTGGAGGTTGTGGTGCCCATTAAATGTTTTCCTGTCAATTCCCTTTCCCTTTCACTCCCTTCCTCCCAGCCCCTCCTTTCCCATCTCCTTTCACCATCTCTAACCTCCTCCTCCTCCTCCTCATCTTCATCATCATCATCGTCATCATCTACTCCTCCTCCTCCTTTTCCTCCTCCTTGTTATTCTTTCTTAAACACCTTACTAATAGCTAACGATCACAGCTGATGACCAATTAATCTGTGTTTAGTAATACGTGTGCCTGACTGGAATGGAGGAAGAGAGAGTGTTAACAAATTCATTCTTATTTCCTTTCTTCCTTCCTTCCTTCCTGTTATCACTCATTTTTGCTCCTTTCGTTTCTCATTGCTGCAGTTTCAAGCATTTATAGTCTCTCTCTCTCTCTCTCTCTCTCTCTCTCTCTCTCTCTCTCTCTCTCTCTCTCTCTCTCTCTCTCTCTCTCTCTCTCTCTCTCTGTTTTTTTGGCCTTTTTTAAATGAAGGAGAAAAAAAACCCAGCTGTTAATTGACTTTTATTTTTACATTCCTATTTTTTTTGAAGTTATTAACGGGAAACATCGGTGAATAATCGTAATGTATTGAGAAGTGTTGATTCTTCTCCCTCCTCCTCCTCCTCCTCCTCCTCCTCTATGAAAGAACAGAACCTGGTAAAGGAAGGAAAGCAGAGGTAAAAAAAAAGTAATCAGAGGAGGAAGGGGAAAACACATATTATAAAATAGAAAATATATAAATAAGGAGAAAATACAGAAAAATGAGGAAGGAATAGGAAGATGAGGAAGGAGAAAGAAAGAGAGAAGGATGAGGAGGAGGATGATGAGGAGAAGGAATCTCATGCATCCTTCCGGCCACGTCTATATAGCGGTAACTTTGGGGAAGAAGATGATGGGGGGGGGGAAAGAAGCAGCTTTCATTCCCACACCTCTTCCTCTTCTTCCTCCTCTTCCTCCTCCTCCTTCCCGCCCCGCCCACCACAGACCCGCCCAGCACCGCAAGATTACTGTGTCTGTGTGCGATGGTGCAGTGGCGTGGGCTGGAGGAAGGGGAGGGAAGAGAAGGGGAGGGAGGAAGGTGAGAGAAGGGAAGGGGAGAAGAGGGAGGGAGAAACGTGCTCATATGTTACCTTGTTGTTGATGTTGTTGTTGTTGTTTGTGGTGGTGGTGGTAGTGGTGATGGTGGTGGTTTTCATTATCATTATCATCATCATCATCATCATCATCATCATCTTCATTACTGCTATTATTATTGTTATTAATATGATAATGATGATGGTAATATTAGTTGCAGGAGTTGACATACAGTACGTGTAAAATGTCAGGGTACTAAAAGGTAGGTTACAAGGCACTGGCAGGGACATACAAATTATCTTTACCAATAAATGAGTTGATAAAGGATAAAAAATAACACGAGAAACATTATTATTCTTCCTACCACACTAAAATCATGGATTAAGACTGTTAGGAGGTGGAAAAAGGCTTTAAATACACACACAGCGGAGATAGGAATCCTGGCAGGGGCTGGAAGGGGCATATGACCTTTAATATAGAGACTGGCAGGGGAGGGGAGGGCTGAACGTCACTCCAGCCCGCCCTGCCCAATCCAACGATCACGACCTGCAAAAATGAGAGAGATGAGGCGTGGGAGAGGCGCGCCCCTTCGTCTGGTGGGGTTGGGGGTGTGTTGGAGGGTGTGGGTGGTAAGAGTGTAAAGTGGGAGGGGGGTGTAGAGGTGGTGGAAGGTGTAGGTGGTAGGGGCGTGGGTGGGTGGGTGGTAGGGGTGTTGGGGTGGTGTGTGTGTGGTCAATGCAATGCTCTGCTGACCTCATAATACTTACATAATCTTGGCTTTGTTATTAGACTTGATGTGTACTGGAATTGATTATTTTTTTGTAGTTTGATTTCATTGTTTCCCTCACAGTCTCACGAAGTATTATGTACATAATAGTTAGTAAGACTGTGGTGGAGGTGGTTGTGGTGGTGGTGGAGGTGGTGGTGGAGGCCGCGGGTGGCGTGTTGATGGGCGCGGGTGGCGTGACATCGGAGACCATTGATGGCATGGGGGCGGGCGGTGCGGCAGCGGCAGCTGTGGTGGTGTTGGTGGTGGTGGTGGTGATGGTGGTGGTGGAAGTGGTGGTGGTGGTGGTGGTGATGGTGGTGGTGGAAGTGGTGGTGGTGGTGGTGGTGATGGTGATGGTAGTGGTGGTGGTGGTGGTGGTGGAGGCCGTGGCTAGCGTGAGCTTGGCGCATTTTTGTTTTCCCTTAGCCAGTACCCTTTCAATGTGAAAAAAAAAGAAAAAAAAAAAGTGTGGTATCAGTAGCCAAGAGAAAGTAGGTGAGGTTAGGTTAAGCGAGTTGCCAGAAGTATGATTAGTCAAACGTCTGGTATTGCGCCTAACCTAACCTCACCTTACGCTTGGCTACTGTTACCACTTTTTTTTTTTATTATTTATTTATTTATTTTTTCGTGTACAGTATGACTGAAAACCTTTATGTACAAATTTTCATGAAATTCCGAGGTGTGGAAATTTTCATGAAATTTCCAAGGGTACCACCTAAGATTTTTTGGCAGAAATCATGTATTTTGAAATAACTCGAAAACTATGAGGTTTACGTAAAAAGAGTATAGAATATAAAAGAAAGAGCAGGACACGCCCGTTCTTTTGAGCTATAGTGATATGGAATTGGAACATATGTATAGATGTAAGAATTGAAAAAAGAAAACATTAATTTTGTTCACAATAAGTAAGTTTTCTCCTAAGGTATAATAGATATTGGAAAGGTGAATACATCAATCGATAGATCTTTTCAAGTTGCATAACTTTGTTTCTAATCTTTTTTCCTGTAAGAGTAATAGTTTCGTAGTAAAATGGCAAAAACATATTCGATCTCAATTCTGGTGGACATTTTCGGACCACATAATCAAAAATTCCTTACCGTCACAGATACGTGAAAAATGACTTCAATAAAACTTTTAGATATTCTAATTTACAGTAAAATTAGTTCAAAATGTTTTCGTGTATGACAAACAGTTTTAACGGCAGTAGCAAAAAACCTTCTACCCTATACCTGAAAGGGTTAAAGGGGGGGGGAATGGTTAAACGCGGGGGGGGTAATGATGAAAATAAGTCCAGATTCGTGTTCAGCATGACCTAAAACATCATTGTAACAATTTTCATGAGATTCGGAGGTGTTGAGTTACCGCGGCGCATAGCAAGAGTCGACAAGAGTAAAATGGTGAGGTTAGGTTAGCTGTGGTGCCACATCTATTACTAAATCGGACCAAATACCATACACACTCGCTAATTTTATATACTATACTACTATAATACTATATTTATACTATATATACTATAAGACTACATTAAGTATATAGTATTAGCGAGTGTGTATGGTATTTGGTTTGGTTCAGTAATAGATGTGGCACCACAGCTAACCTAACCTCACCATTTTACTCTTGTCTACTCGTGCTGGGCGCCGCGGAAACTCAACACCTCCGAATCTCATGAAAATTGTTACAATGATGTTTTAAGTCATGCTGAACACGAATCTGGACTTATTTTCATCATTACCCCCCCCCCGCGTTGGAAAGAGGGAATAGCATAAGAATTTTCATAAAACACTCTCTCTCTCTCTCTCGTTTTATTCTGGTTGGTTACCATAAGAATTTGATATATTATATATCTCTTCTTCCTTCCTTCCTTCTTCCTCCCTTCTTCCTTCCTTCCTTCCTTCCTTCCTTCCTTCCTTCCTTCCTTCCTTCCTTCCTTCCTTCCTTCCTTCCTTCCTTCCTTCCTTCCTTCCTTCCTCCTTCCTCCTTCCTCCTTCCTTCCCTCTTTCCAACGAATCAAACAATGCTAGACCAGTAACTCCCTCTCTGCTATCCTCACTTATGTCTACAGATACACTTTATATAGGCTTAATGTATGCCTTGCAGATACACTTTATATAGGCTTAATGTATGCCTTGCAGATACACTTTATATAGGCTTTATGTAGGATTGTGAGATATTGTAGCACCGTGTAAGTTCCTTCCGTCCTGCCTCCGGGACAGCTGGTAGCCGCCTGGCCTGCCTGTACTAAGGTCAAGGTGCTGTTGCGTCCACCTATTGTACTTCCACGCCTGCCTGGGTCAACATTATACGTACCAGTGAGTGATAGTACACCTTACACATACATTCTGGTATTGACATAGGTTTAGTTGTAAATACAGATTCTCGTAGTAATGTGTAAGTATGTAATAAAGAAATGAAAGCCTCCGGAAATGTTTGTATCAGGTAGAAATGTCATAACTGTTGATGGAAACGCCTTAACAAACACGGTCTTGGCAGTTTTTTTTGGGGGGGTGTTTTTGTTGTCATGAAGGATCAGTGACCTTAGCTATGTTTATACCCATACAGTGTTCATTGTGAAGGATGAAACATGGGAAAACATGTTATCTTATATTTGCGAAGATCTTAGGAACAAAGTGGCTGGCAGAGTGAGTGTTACGATGTATGCATTTTAATAACTACTGAACCCAAGCTGAAGTGCCAATTACTGTGTGCTTGTCATACCCTGCAGCTTCAACATTTATGCAGCATTGTAGTTGAAATGCCTTTCATGTGTAAATGACAATTGAGTAGCATGTGCTGTTTGGTTGGACTTTCGTTAAGAGAATTATTGGGTATTATGGAGATAAGGTTTGCCTACTAATTTTGAGGCACGGACTATTTTGCTTTAACAAGTTTCCGGAAGTTGATATATATTGCATGATATTCTGCAACCTTAATTCTATCTGACATGTAAGTATTAACCTCATTATCCGACTTGTGTGATAATGCAGTTATGATTTTTCTGAACCTGAGAAATTGACCAGAAAGAACAGGTATGAAGGGAATTTGTGGTCCAACCGTGGCCTAACTAATTGTTGGTGTGAATACTGTTGATTGAGCCACATATAATACTACTGGCTGGGTACAGTACCACAGGAAATTGGATTTTTTTATTTTCTTATTTTTTGTTTAACACGGTACATTTACACTGGCAGACTTTTAATGGCTTTGATGGATGTTGTGTTTGTGTTTTGAAATATTGCTACATTTATTTTGAACCAGCTGCTTGAGGGGAGAAATATTTACTCTAGTGGCAGGGAATCCAACCTTCTGACTGAGTACTAAAGGTAGGGAGGATATCATTGCAACATAACCCCAATGCATACCTCAGTCATTGCTTACCTTATTCATGCAAAAATAGGTTAGGGTGCAAAGTCCATACGGTGTCATAATGTATGTCGTGATTTTTCTGAAGCCATTGACTGTGATACTTATGACCCCTTTTTCAGATAGACTTCCATGTATTTATGATGGATGATATTCTGCAGGAGTCAACGGTTTCCACAGGTGTTACTACTGACTCCTGCGGAATATTTGAAGTTTCTTCTTCTGTGCGTTGTCCTTGTGGCTTGTAGTGCTGTAAGGTTCCTGCTGGGTAACATATTAGTGATGTTAAGCTGTTGGGGTTTAGTATGTACATTTACTGTGTGAATGATGGTGAAACGAGTGTTATACCAAGCATCTATTTTAACGTTAGATCATCCACAGATATGCATATAGTTTTTACACGATGAAAATGTTTCATTAGAAGTGAATGAAACTGGGAAAGCTAAAAATCAGGTTACAAAAGAGATTAGGAACTTAAGATTGTAGGATGACAACACTAACTTCGGTGAATTTGCAGAATAACAACACTGAATTGATTTATATGATATTTTAGTATTGCACAGAATATATATTGTGATAAATATTTGTGGAGGTTTCGCTGTATGGCCAACTTTACCAAACCCAAGGTAAATTTTGATAACAGGACAGCATAGCCCTGAGACAAAGTCCTGACTTTTTGTGGGAAGCAAATTTTTGATAGTGCTTCTGAAAACTATTATTAATGTAAAATGGGTAATTCTGTTCTATTTTTCAGATGATGTGTTCTTGACACCAGGGAATGAAAGTCTTCATGAAAAGAAAAAGAACTGCAGTGTTCAGTTTTTTTAGAAATTTATATTTTTATTATGAACAATAAAATGACATTGAACCCATAAGCATTTGTGGACTCAAGGTGTTAGAAAATTGCACTCTTTAAAAAAATCAAGATGCATCTCTTACGGATTCATTACCAAAAGTTGTTTGTATGTGCGTCATTTGTAATGTTAATGTTGGTGTTTGTGCGGGTGTGGGATGCAGGTGATGGGCCAAAAGGGTTGAGGCAGACCTTACCAGCCTCACTTAAAAGCCCAGAAAAGACTGCTAATAGTGCCAGAGAAAACAGCATCAACATAGACTCCCCAGTGCTGACCGCCATCAGGCACGTAGGACATGATGGGGTGAAAACTAATCTATTTGCAGATCTATTTCAAGATTTAACGAAGGTGAGTTTGTATTGTATTTCAATTGTATGTTTTGTTTATATTTATCTATAGACATTTTAGTAGATCAGGAGTTACAATTAATAAAAAAATGGTATTTCATACAATATATATTAGGATAAAAAAATAGTATTTAGTTTGATTATTTGGAAGATAATTTGCTAAATCCTGTATTGAGAGTATTGAATAGTTTTTATTGGTGCTCTGTAAATCAAAGGTCCTCCCTTGAAGGTATTGAAGTCATGAGATATCTTCCCTCAAGGTCATCCCGCCACGGGCAGGTCATTCTTTTGGAACAGGGTCATGACATAGCTCCGCACTTTTGAAGTTATCCTTGCTGTAGGTTGTGTTCAGTTTTTAAAGCTTTTTATCAAGGTAATGGGATAACTTCTAAGATACTTGTCATGAGATAACTCCTCTCTTTAAGGTATGCAAGTCTTAGAATAACTCCTTTTGAAGATATTCCAGTCATGGGAAGAAGGTCAGTAGGCATCATTCTGAGAACAATATTATAGCATGACTGCAGTGTGAGGTTTAAGAATGGCACCATTTTCCTTGTGAATAGTGTAGCAAAGAGTAGAGCATGTACATATAACTATGGTGAAACATGTGACTTATGATACCACTGGTCATGAAAGTGTAAACATAAGAACACATGTATGCACTACATCATACATCTATCTATCTTTACATATACATTCAACTTACACTTCATTCATACATCTAGTCACTTTGTATGTATATATATATATATATATATATATATATATATATATATATATATATATATATATATATATATTTATATACTACATTTTCACATCTTATTTTTTAATTTTTGAAATAAGAAAATGTGTTAGTATATCCAGGACAGTTTCCTGATGTCACAATCATAGGTTTTATTAGTTTCGTAGCTAAAATGCCTGAAATTGATATTTTAAAACTTGATTTATCTCAAAAATATTACTTTCACAGGAAGAGACGTGTCCATTATGCTTTGGACATGACCTATGTGAAGATGTGTCGGCTGGGTTCTTGACGCTGGCCACAGACACACCTCAGACAGTACACGGAGCAGCCATATATAATGCTCATTTAGGAGACATGCAGAAACTCTCTGTTAAGGTGAAGATAGTGATTTTTAAAGTATATGTTTGTATATATATGAATTATGATGTCTCAATGACAGACGTGTGGAAATATTTGGATATAAGTACTTAAAATTGTGGTTTACAAATTGATATGTACAATTTAGTTTTCAATTGTGGCAGGAAATTCATGTTTGGGGCGTCCCTTCAATGTGAATTAATCTCATTAAAAAGCAAACCTTGATAATTGTTAAAAAATCTCTTTGTTAAATATCAGGTGAAACCATTTATAAATTAACATTCGATATTTGTGGAATATTTGCTCGTAAAATATATTGTAATTGTTCCTGGTGAAGTTATTACCTAAATACTTTTGTTTTCTATTCAGGTTCCTGCAGGCAGTGGATTCTCTCTCCTTGATGCGTCGGTGTGTGTGAATGCCAGCTTAGGTAGTGGGTGTAGTGTTGGCTCTGCTGCCACCAAGTCCTTCCTAGCAAGATCTCAACCCTTATCACCACAACTCCTGCATCACCTCCTGCGTATTGTTGGCACTCCACGCAACCAGTATCCGTACGTTGATATTTTTCATGTATTACATATTTACAAAACTGAATCTTGACTGATGAGATAGTTTGGCAATTATCTTGGCATGACCAATGTAGTTTTATGAGATCAGATGCAAAATGTATTTCTACCAGGATAAATTTTTTTTATTATTATTGCATGTTTTATCTACTTAATTACATACCTAATACATGATTTTAATTAATATATGTTACAACTGCCCTGTGCTGGAACCGTGGAAGTACAATCAGCTAATAACAGGGAGGAGTGTACTTTGATTCTACTGCATTTTGAATTCATGGATTTTCTTTGCATACGTACACCATTTATGCATCCGAGCCGTGCCAGCTGTGAATAACCAAGGGAAAGAAAGTACTAGTGACATGCATGGGTGTAAGAGAAGGTAGCAGAAGGGTAAATGAACTAAGTGACATAATAAGATTGAGATGTTGGCATAATTAAGAATCTGTTATGGAAAATCAGGTATATAGTGTATGTTTTTTCTTTTTTTTCTTTTCTGATTGGTCATAATAAGCAAATTTCCAGGTTTTCTAACTCAAATCATATTATTTATTGCATGCGATCACCCTGTAGACTCCTTTTATATTTATTTATTTATCTTGTGCTGTCTTATTCACTCACATGTGATTTTCCTCTTTATTCCCACAGACTTAGTTACATCATCTAAATGCCTCCCACCTGGTTTATCATGGATTCCAATGCACCTTCAGCCTCACAAATATATATATGCATGGCCTGTGCATGTGATGGGTATGCTGCAAGCTTTCAATATGTGAGTCTTGCACTAATTTATAATGCTTTTGTAAATAAATTGTATCATTCTTTTTCTTTTTCTCTTGCTCTCTCATTCTCGCTCTCGTTCTCTCTCTCGCTCGGTCTCTTTCTCTTGCTCTCTCTCTCTATCATATATTTGGATTTTGGTTTTGCTTCTTACAGGCTTTTTACACACACACACACACACAGGGAATCTGAGAAAATAAGTTGAAGTGAATATTTAAATTTCAGGTTGTTGATGTGTCCAAGCAAGAAGCTGTTAGGCCTAATAGAGCAATCATTTGATGAGAATGATGACCGGAGCCTCAATGAAGATGAAAGAATAATGCTGTACACCACCTTGGCCATTGCTCCGGATATTGTGGTTCTTAAGGTGGGCGTCTCACTTATTTTTCTGCAGTAGTGTTTGCTCCACTTTGTTGCACTCCCCTCAAAGAAACAAGCTCAATAAAAAACATGGTAGTTATTATCTTTAGGGGATCACTAACCTAACCTAACCTAACCCAAACTAACCTTACCTAACCAAACCTAACCCAACCTGACTTAACCTAACCCAACCTAACCCAGATAAACTAACCTTACCTAGTTAAAAATAGCCTGATATGACACACATGTAGTATGCATCATATTAGGTTATTTACAATTAGGTAAGGTTACTGTTTAGGCCAAAGGATGAGATGGAGTTTATTTTATGTTCGCTAGTTTTCTTACCATTACAAATTCCCTGACGTGTTACAGATACTTACCAAGGCAAACCTCAACGTGGGCTTCCCTCGGCTGGTTGGTGTGTGTGGCCGCGCTGAGGTGGTGGAGGGTGAATTAACACCTTTGGCTGCCATGCTGGATGACACCTTCAATGTGCGGGCCTCACTTGCAGCACAGATTCTCACAATGGTGGATGACTTTATGGTGAGGAAAACACATACACACACGCATGCACTCACAATTCAGGTTATTACTCATGCATTCACCATTGCTCTCCATTCACTTTTTATCACACACAATCATTCTTCCTTGCTCCACAAACATTCCTCTTTTATTCCAAGCTCTTTTATCAGGACTATACTTTAATGGAACATATTTGATTGCAGGAAGATGATCCGGAATGGTACTTGTTCTACGGTTCTTGGTCTCTGGATAAGATGGCCATCAATAAGGAAGGAGAAGTGGTGCTGAAGGATCTTGGTGGGATGGCTATTGTGGATAAGAATCTGTTTCGAGGTAATGTAACTATAGATGTTGATGGTTGATGAATTAACAGATTACAATATGTTTTTTTCTTTACTTTTCTTTTTCTTTTTACATAGGAAGGAGACTAACAAAGAATTAAAAACAAAGAACGCAGGAATATACAGATTTCTTGTCTCACGAATTTATATATATCTGACGTAGTTTTTGAAAATTTGTTTTGAAATAGCTTGTGTCATATTTAATACAGAGAGATATATAGATTTTTCCAATACTTTCAGATGAATATGAGGATGGAACAGAGAGTCGCACACAAGAAGTTTGCAACAAGGAATGTTTTCAAAAGTTTACCGGGGAGGTGTACAGAGAAGGTCATGATACTGATGAGATCTGTTCCCGTGTGGAGGATGTAGGTCACTTGATGTACGCTGCCGTGTGTGCCATGATCCTTAGTGATATGAAGCAGCATAAATATGTAGACTACTTCACCAGCACATCCAACCTCCAACACCAACCTCGCACTACTAAAGGTAACTATTTGTAATCTATTTTGACCATTTTGAAACTAATATAATTAAATGAAGTAAAATTGTTAGTGATTTGTACCTGAAAAGGTAATAAAAGTTGTTCTGAGGAACCCTAATAATTTTGTTAGTGTAGTCTAGTCTACTCTGACACCTGTTTTTTGAAAATAACTCAGAAACGGCCACTACAGAACAGTCTTCACTCGCTCCAGCCTAAACTCAAGTCCTCTCACTCCCTCACCTTCCCATATACTTCAATAGTCTATCTTCCCATTTTATAATACTCATCCTCTTAACTCACTGCATCTTAGCTTCACACATTCTAATTGTATCACTATTTGTTTACCTTCTCCCTAGGATTACTGCACAACATACCAGCATCAGATCGAGCCACTGTTGAGGAGCTGGTGGCCGAGTGTGTAGATGAAACAGCACCAGGAGGGAGGTTGCAGGCTGCACAGGAGCTTCGAGACTTCCTCTCAGACTTCTTGTTGGATGAAGACGACGATAAGGATGAAGATGGGGAGGAAGACTTGGATGGCAAAGATGAAGACGGTGATGATTATGATGATGACTATGACTATGGAGAGGATGAAGGATGAAGGGGTGACTGCACTGCCTCTAGAGTATTGATGAGTACAAGGTGTTGCTTTGGTTGTAATACTAATCTTTCTTTGTAGCTGTATATGATGTTATAGTAATATGATCTATTAGTATTTTGAAATGCATAAGCATGAAAGAATCTCACTGCACCGCTGATAGGTAAGCTATCATAAATAATCTGTGATAAGGTAGTGGAAG
Source organism: Metacarcinus magister (assembly GCA_029783475.1). NCBI lineage: Eukaryota > Metazoa > Arthropoda > Malacostraca > Decapoda > Cancridae > Metacarcinus > Metacarcinus magister. The sequence goes on from JAPQNM010000047.1 coordinate 1,568,748, forward strand.
CAATATTCCATGTCTGTTAAAGTTGTTTTGCTGTCCTGTTAGGAATGTTTATTTTTTTAATTTCTTTGTCAGATTAGTTTTGTTGTAGTGTTTTAGTCCTTCACAAACTTTATTTTATAAGTGTTGCTTTATTTTTCTTTGATTATACAGGCTGACTTTCCCACAAATGTGCAATGTCATCCAAGGAAGAAGCAGAAAATCAAACCACATTAAGGGAATCATCTATCCATCTATCTACCTGGCTTATGTCTCTCTTAACGGGGGACTAAAATAGAAGTATAAAAGTAATAATTCTGCTTTTTCTCTTATTTTGTGGGAATATTAAGTTCATAAGTAGAGGTTCCCAGTCCTCTACTTATGTCCCAATGTGTCAACTTTTACGACACGTTAAAAATACATAAATACGTATTGTAATTTTCCATGTCTTATAAATTGCTTTAATTCATCGGTTCAACTTCACCACAATACGTAACTTGCTTTATTTTGACCTAGTGACTCATTCTGCCTTAAATAATGCATCAACTATCAATGCTGTACAACACTGCATTGTTAAACTTGGTACTCAAACAAAGGAATAATGTATGTGTAATCTTGTAGAATTTTACTCTTATTTGGTACAGCATTAAGTAAGGATTTTGATAACGGAGGAAAATTAGTGTCAAGGAATCCATTGACTCTCCTCTAACTTGATGGGTGACATATTTTTATCATGGAATTTAAAGTTGTCAATGGTAAACAAACATAGTCATTGTTTTTTGGACTGACAATCATGGCATAATGAAATGACATTTTTATATAATACTTAAGGGGGGGAAAAGCCTGTAGCACAGATGTTTAGGCTTGCAACACTAATGCTTAAGGACAGTGAGAATTCTATGATAGAATTACATAATAATATGACTAGAGGTAATGACTTTATAGGATGTTGATATTTTTAGAAAAAAATAAAATATGTATTTATAGTTTTTATTGTATAGATGTATACATACTATATTTTTGCTTATTATTTATAAAGTGATAAACATGGCGAGAATTGGTGGAAATAATGCAAAGAATACCATGATACCAGGTTGTGTTTTTCTTGGAGGGGAAAGGGGATGAGTTGTCCTTGGGATGAATTGTCCTTTCAAAGAATACTACATCAACACTGATAACTTTGACTGTTTTGATGTAATGCCTTGGTGTATTGTTGCATCAAAGCACTAAATGTATCCTTAGTCATGCAACACATTGAAAAGCCTTCCAAATGTAAGGTAATGTATAAAAACATCATTATGCTATCTTCATTTTATTCTTCTGATGTCTTGTTTCTTGTTTGGTGCTGAATAAGTTTTCCCAAGATTGTGAAATTCTTAAGTACATGTCTTATTAATTATATACAATGATGAAAAGGATAAGAATTAGAAGTAAGTTTGGCTGACCAATATTGTAATTTGCCTTATCGTAACTGCTCCATATAGTACCACTTAATAGATTAACCTTATCCTTATCATTTCCTTATCTTTTATTTTGTAACTCGCTGAAAGCAGAAGACAACGGAACTTCTTCATAGTTGGAGAGTAGTACTTGCTTTTTCCTCTACAGTTCAATTCCCTGTTGTCAATTTAAGCTAATATTATCCCATCTATGCGAGTCGTAAAAGTGAAATTGATTTGAAGAAGTAAATCAATATATAGACCAGTTGATAAAGAAAGTAAACAAAGATACAAAGGAGATACCAAATGACTTACAAATAATACTTTAATACAAACTAGTACTGTAACCACCAACACTCATGATGTCTATGGAAATGAGTGACAGCTCGGAACTCCTGACCGACAGAAGGTAAGGGAGAAGAGAATATATAGTTAATTTAATTTATGTAATACAAGAGTTTGACAAATTTACCAAAATATAGGTTGTATTTTTGGCCATCTAGTGGAATGTTTTGGATTATGGAGGAATATTACCTTCATGGTATGAAACTGTGCAGTAGATTACTATAAACCATTTAGTTAATGAATCAAAACCATGCTTTTATATCCTGAGACTTAACCAGTTTGAATATGTTAACAGAAAAGGTAGATTCATGAAGTACTGGCGGTCAAGAACTGTGATGGAGCAAGCATTGTTGGTGCTGGTAATAGTGGAGACTATAATGGTGATTGGCTTTATCATTGGTGTGGCTTCCCTTACAAGTGAAAGTAAGTACAACTAAACACTCAACACACCAAGCTGCAGGAATACTTGTGTTAGTAAGGCAACTACCACTATGCAATAGGATTGTTTTCCTGGTGTGGGATTTGACTGTATAATCAATGTTTTATACATATAGAGAGAATATTGTTCAGTTAAGCCATTAATTCTCATACATATTAAAATTCATGGAGGATTTCGGTGCTATACAGTCTGTTTTGAAAGGTTTATTTGGCTTGGAGTATTAATTAACTTCTTATGATTACCATATTGCAGATAATATAATTCATTCATCACAAATTACTAGACAAAGTCCAAGATTCCATGATGCATATTTAGTTTCTTCCGTCCAGTTGCCTCCAAGGATGTGAAGATCCATCGCCTTACCCTGGCGTTAGAAGAGTGTTTAGCGGGCACCACCACCACAGTGTTACCCACCCAGACTTCAACATCACCCACTTGGACCACTCCAAAACAAACCACAACTAATCCAACAACTGTAACCTCATCTCCCACAACTTTAACTACTATAACTTCTAGTGCTACAACTTCCATCACAACTTCAACAACTCCTACAGCTTCCACCACAACTGACACCTCAAACACTTCAACTACTCCTACAACTTCCATCACAACTGTCACCCCAGACACTTCAACTGACACCTCAAACACTTTAACAACTCCTACAACTTCCATCACAACTGACACCCCAAACACTTTAACTCCTACAACTTCCATCACAACTGACACCTCAAACACTTTAACAACTCCTACAACTTCCATCACAACTGACACCTCAAACACTTTAACTCCTACAACTTCCATCACAACTGACACCTCAAACACTTTAACAACTCCTACAACTTCCACCACAACTGACACCTCAAACACTTTAACAACTCCTACAACTTCCATCACAACTGACACCTCAAACACTTTAACAACTCCTACAACTTCCATCACAACTGACACCTCAAACACTTTAACTCCTACAACTTCCATCACAACTGACACCTCAAACACTTTAACAACTCCTACAACTTCCACCACAACTGACACCTCAAACACTTTAACAACTCCTACAACTTCCACCACAACTGTCACCCCAGACACTTCAACTGACACCTCAAACACTTTAACTACTCCTACAACTTCCACCACAACTGTCACCTCAAACACTTCAACTACTCCTACAACTTCCACCACAACTGACACCTCAAACACTTTAACTACTCCTACAACTTCCTTCACAATCACTGATGACACTAATCCCGCATATACTGATACAACTTCAGACACAACACCTTAAACTGGTGCTACTTAAAATACTGAAATTTCAAGTATAACAGTATCTTTCACTACAATACCTGCAACCAATAGATCTACTCCAACACCACTATAACTGAGGACATTTCATCTACCTCTATCTGACACTACATCTTGAAATGCTACAGAATTTGACACCATTCAGAATTCCATCGCTTTATCTAATCTTATGATTTCGTGTACAGTATCTTTGTGTTAGAAATGTTGAGACTGCATTCTAAGATCTTACTACAACAACAATTACTACTTTTACTACTACTACTACTACTATGAATGTAATATTAAACTACGTTATAATGAGTAACTGTGCTGTTACTGACACCACAACCTTCCTTTAAAAATGTTGACACCAGCTGCTGTGTTCCCACCTATGCAAACTTTGTACTCTAACCACATTGAAAGCCATTGAAGTGTGTTGCTTCAGGGTAATTATGGTGGCTCTGTATGCACATGTATGCTTATTTATTATTGTAGAGTAATAAGTAAGGTGATTTTGAATATTTTATTATCGAAGTAAATGTTATATAAATGTGCCATTTCAATATGGCTAGCATACCTTACTATAGATGTTTGTTGTCAAGGCTGATGTGATGTTGTAATCAACTCAAACCGTAAATTAAAAAAAAATTCTTCTAGGTTTCTGTTAGTCAAGTGAAGCATACAATGTTTGAGCAACATATATGCCATACATTTGCTGGTACAGGTGATCGTTAATTGAATATAATATACATTTCATAACCTCACTTGGTAACTATTTTATGTAAGTTAATATAGACGTGTGTGTCTATATATATATATATATATATATATATATATATATATATATATATATATATATATATATATATAGATATCAACAGCCTCGTCACATCACGGCGTCTGATTGGCTGATGCACTCCACGTCCGAATCTGTGGAGTACATCAGCCAATCAGGTGCCGTGATGAGGCGAGGCTGTTACCGTGTTGACACACTCCAGCCATGTTTTAGTGTATAGTACGTTCTGCATTTCAAGGCCTTAGTATCAGCCATGGTTTGGTGAGTACAAGTATTACAATTTGTGATGTTTGGGCATGTTTTAGTGAGTTCTTATTGTGTGGAGGGGCTAGAAACATTGAAACACGTAAGATTTAAGTACTAGTCATCTAAGAGTTCTCTAGTCTCGGTTTTAATACCATTTCCCCAATGGGTGTCAATATACTGTAATAAGGAGGAAAAAGAACTGGTAAAATTTTACATCTTCACCATAATGGCGTTTGCTTACGTCTGCGTCTTGCCTCTGCTCCTCGTCCAACTCCCTAGTTTTGGTCATAGAGAACATTTGATAGCTTCTATATTAATGTAACCTAACTAAACCTTAACCTACATTGACAAATAACAGAACCTTGTTTAAACCAAACAAAATTTTATTTTTCGAAGAGAAGGTCTCACCGAAAACATTGAATATCTCACTAACTAAGAATTTGCGACGGAAATGTAATTAAGAAAACCTTTTCAAAATGCATCAGGTATTGTAAAAATATAACTCTGAATTCTCTAGAGCATTCTGGTGAAGATGTAAAATAATACCAAAGCACTCAAATGTTGAGGTAATGAGTGGTTTATGGTGAAGATGTAACATTTTACCCTTATATCCATGTTATGAATGTATTACTTACCATGTTATTTACTAGTTAATCACACACTCGTGTATGTATGTATGTGTGTGTGGTGACGAGGTGTGCAACTTGCCTTTTCCAGCATTTAAGAATAAAACAAAGTGAAATAAATGAAAACAATTCAATCGTTGAGTAAATAGATAGAAATGGATATTTTGTAGGTACAAAAAAGTTCCTTGTCAACGTTTTATTTCCTTTTTAGGAAGGCCAGATAATAACAAGGAGTATTTGACACATAATTATTCAAATATACACAATTTACAACGTATCACTTAAGATTGCACTCCTGCAATATATAACAAGAATTATCGTGACCTGAGGGGCGATATTTATTGAACTGTGACTGGCTGATGATAACGTGAGGGCAAAGTTCAGTCACACCATAACACTCATCACCCTAGTAACACCTAGGATCGATATTAAAAATTTCTGGTTTTATTTATGATGAGATTAGTCACATAGAATGGTATATAGTTTATCTTATGAATTTGCAATCGTTACCAAACAAGTACTTATGTTAACAATTGAAACTTGATCAACGGAGTGACAGACAGCATGAGTGCAGATCACCACACTCATGATAAATGGCGAAGAAAACGTTAGTCATTTCAGGTGCAACTGATATGTTTCTTATGATTATAACTGTAACATTTAAGTTTATACATTTCAAATAGTACTGTAAACTGCAACCGTAGAACTATTTTGTGTCCCATCCTGTGGTGTGGCGGCTCGTTGCAACAACACAATCATGTGAATGGAAAGTATAGAAAACATAGTATTTTCTTTATGTGGTTTTACAATGAAGAAGCAAGTATGGCAAGTGTAGTTGGTGTTGTCAGGTACACAATTCACCAGTCCGAGGGAAAAGAAGAAATCCAATTGCAGATATTTGCCAGCCAAACCACGTGCCTTGCAACCAAAGTAAGGTGACCTACATTTACAAGGTTCAAGTGATCAAGTTTGCTGCACTTAGTGATAGATAGATCACCATCCATCCTTATTAGCTGTTCCATGTGCCATTAGTTTTTGAAATTAGTCATCAATTTCGAATAAAGAGCCCAACAAAAAATCACATCCACTGATTTTTCAATAGTTATTTATACTATTTATGATATTGGTTTGATTACCGATGGCCTTAATGAAATATTTGGCAGCACACATGAACGATTTTAAGTTACATAAGGAGTGTTGAGTCATTATATTAGCCACTCTGATCCTTAGATAATTTGTCCTTCAGTTTTGTGTTCAGCTTAAAAAGACTAGTACGTCCATACGGTGAATAAAACGCTGTCACCTGTATCAAATTATATACACTTCTATTTGAAACGTTTCCGTGTCATGGAACGTGCTGTGATGCACCTGTAGGAGGAGCCTGTACCTGCTGTACACTTCCGACTGTTCTTTGGTTACAATCACTCATATGATTCACGGTATAACTCAGCAAATAGTATGACAATAGTTGGTTTCTACATGATCGTTTCAGTAAAAGCAAATTTGAATTTTTCTAAATCTTGAATTACGTGATTCTCTGGTACAAGATGAGTGTGTCACGTTCCCATCAGTCCTAGGGTCGGGTGCTCGGAATGATTGGTCGAATGTTCACACTCACAAGTCTCCTAAGCAGTTGTACAACTTCACACATGTGCTCGAACATTTTTTGTAGGTTACCAGTTCCCAAAATTTATCGTCATGGTATAGAAAGGCTTCCATGTTGTGCAACATGAAATATATGTAATGTGTATGGCAGTACGTACTGACACAAGCCTTGCATTAAGGCATGCACAATTATATAGATAATTTAGACTAGAACATATTGTACAGGGATTCTGGAGTTTTACTCCGATTAAAGTCAATATACTTTACCGGGATTTTTTCCACCAGCGGTGAAACACCGGCTACATACATATATAACACACTAAACTATATATATGAGAGAGAGAGAGAGAGAGAGAGAGAGAGAGAGAGAGAGAGAGAGAGAGAGAGAGAGAGAGAGAGAGAGAGAGAGAGAGAGAGAGAGAGAGTGGAGGACATGGGCACAGCATTAAATACACAGGCAGGCGCCAGTTCAACAAGCTGTGGTCATATCTTGAGTAGGTGACGTTAGGACTTCAGCTTGACTTAAACATATCGCACAGGACTCTCTCAATGGGAGTGTTGCCGACTGTCCGTTTGAAGAAGATCTCTTGGACGGCCGTAGCGGAGATGTGGCCAAGGGCAGGGAGCAGCAGCAACAGTTTACCTGCCCGCACCCTCCCGCCGGCACCACACACCTTGCTCGCCAAGTACTGTGGAGCGATAGGGTCGGTTAGCGATTTGATGATGATTCTAAATAATTAAGTGAGAAAATAAACATCTTTACAACAACAACATTACTGTCAAGGAGAATCGTGAACACAGGTGGTGGTGTCCAGCCTCTCCCAGTGTAAACTCACCTCGTGCAGCATGAGTTGGGTCTGGTCCTGCAGCACCTCCACGCCGTACCCGTCACGCAGACCCCGCGCCTCTGCAACACACAAACATATCCACTAATGCATCGCCATAACATCTTATATTTAAGGTGGCCGTGGTGAAGTGCAAGCCAGACACCCACCCTGACTCACACACACACACACACACACACACACACAGCATCGCACCCGTGCATCATGCTGTATACACGAGTACAGTCAACTACACAACAGAGGGAGACTCACCTGGGCGGAAGAGTATGAGCGCCTTGAGACAGGCGTACTCAGTGTGGTCTACCCTAAGGGCGTGGAGCCGCGTAATCACATCCCTCATGCCCTCCACGGTGCGTACCAGCCCCGCCTCATGCTCCCCTAACAGGTCCGCGTCACGCACTAGTCCTCCTTTAGGTGTAGAAGGCAAGGTTTAATGCGCATCACTCAAATATGTATTTCTGACCACACAAACAAGAACAGTGAATGGTGGATAAAAATGCGAGCTGACTTCAATCCAAAATTTGATAGACACTTGTAAGACGAGTTCGCTGATGTGTTATGAAGGCGAAACGTCATTATCTCTCTCTTTCGTGTGTGTGTGTGTGTGTGTGTGTTTACCTTGGTCGAGGGGTAGAGACCACTGAGCGGCCGCCACGACAAATAGTTCACTCCAGGATTCTTCTAGCAGGATAGCTTGGTCTCGGAACGGTAACTGTGAAAGAAGAGAGTAAAGAGTCACCAACAATACGAAGCTTATGTTAATTAACCACACGTACATTTTCTTTACTGCCTCTTACATTCTCCTAACGGCTAGAAAAGTTAAGTGCATTTCTAAATATCATTAACCTAATTACCAAAGACTCACACGATTATCAGTCTTTGCTAATTAACCTTTCTTCATATACTTAAATCCCTATAGCAACCTTTTCCTTACCTAACCATCTAAGTGTATAAGGAAGGAGAAGAGAAGAGAAAGGAGGAGAGGTGAATTAAAGTGGGTATCAGCTGATGTTTTCGTTAATAATAGATCTGTTATTAAAGGCACAAGGGGAGGTGAAGGGGAGGTGGATGGGTGCGTGTGTGAGCATGCCCGCTTCAACACACAAGCTCCTTAATAAAATCAATACTTCCCGCTGCCCTCCACCTGTATAGAGAGGCCGTGTAACACTAATATTTCTCCTGTCTCCTGTAACCCATCTTTGCCATGTAGTACTACCCCTATCTATCCCTTTGGTGTGCCCTGCAGCGTTCCACAAGACTAGGCAAGGCGTGAGGGTAATATTTTTTTCTTTTTTGGTGTGGGAATATTATTATTGATGTTGTATTAATGTATATGTGTGTGTATGGTGGGGGAGGGGGGGGGTGATTTATTTATTTATTTTTTTTATTATTATTATTTTTTTTAACTTTTATGGGATCAGACATTATCTCAGTAGTGTCAAAAAACATGGCCTACACACACACACACACACACACACACACACACACACACACACACACACACACACACACACACACACACACACACACACACACACACACAACACAACACCTTTACCTTACCTGCATAAATGATGGGATTGACCTCGCCCATTTGACCCCCAAGAAGAGTAGTTTCGCGGCGTTCTCATACACACTATCTGAGGACGAGATGACCAGTGCCCCGGCGTCCACGGTGATGGGCGGGCCTGAGGACTGGGCGTTGATGGGCGGGGAGGGCGAGGTTGGGGAGGGTAGGGGAGTGCTGTTGGGGCTGGCTAGGGAGGGCGAGCGTGGGACGGTGAGGTAGCCTGGTGGTGAACTCTGCTCCCTCTTGTCTGGTAGGGAGTTAGGTTGCGTTAGGTTAGGTTAGGTTAGGAAAAGTTTTATAGGACTGTCATGTCATGTTATGTGATAGGGGAGGTAAGCAGTGTGGTTAATATTTTTTAGTTAGTTTTACAGTACAGGAATGTGAGGTTCAGTCAACTCACCATTGTTGATTTTGCAAGTTAGTGCAGCAATGATCCCGATGTTATGGTTGGTGACACTGTCGTTGTTGTTGTTGTTGATGGAGGTTGTCGTGGTGGTGGTGGTGGTGGTGGTGGTTGTAGTGGCAGTGGTGGTGGAGGCGGGGGGGGCGGTGGTGGCACAGGTGAACGCGTCAGCCGTGGAGGTGGTGGTGGTGATGGTGGCGGTGCCGTGGAGGATGGCGGCGGCAATGGAGGCTTTGGTGTTGTTCTTGGCGTGTCCGTCGGTGGTGGTGACCTCTGCTTCCCCGCCGCTGGGAGGGGGCGGCGGCGACGAGGCGGCGCGGCGGGGCGGACTGAATGCCGAGCCCTCATTGGCTGCTCGCGAGATGTCTACCAGAGCGCTGATTGGTTGCCTGTGATCGAGCGGCGAGGGTTTCAGCTCAAGATGGTCCATGAGTGGTGGCTTCAGTCCAAGGCGCTCGCTCACTGGCGGCTTGAACTCGAAAGCCTCACAGCCCAGGAATTTGTGTTCCATACGCTCGTTGATTGGGGGCTTGGAGTCGTGGGGGGGTGAGGGGGAGTGGGAGTGGGAGTGATGGAGGGCGGCCTCGCTGAAGGGCCGTCGTAGCTCGTTAGTGAGGGCTGCTAGGTTGGGCTTGAAGGCTGAGTTGTGGCTGAAGTGCAGGTTGAAGGGCGCCATGGAGGGTGTCATGGGGAGGAAGGGCGGCTTGAAGGGCATGGGCGGGAGGAGAGCTGGGTAGTAGGGTGGCAGGGGGGGCAGGCTGGCTCCACCCCCCACGGACACAGGAGGGAACCCTGCTGAGCCTGACATGTCGGGGGCAAACATGGGTCGTTTCTGGCAGGATCGCGGTGCTCGTTCGTGCTGGACTGCTGTGGTGAGGGAGGGAACAGGTGTTACTCAGCGGCCTTCATCCTCCCCGTACCTGCCTCGCATCATTCCTTAACCATCACCTTCACTTACATATACTGGCCCTCTCTAGCTTATCCCTCCATACGTGCTGATATTTTCATACATACTTTTTAGTATTCTCTCTCTCTCTCTCTCTCTCTCTCTCTCTCTCTCTCTCTCTCTCTCTCTCTCTCTCTCTCTCTCTCTCTCTCTCTCTCTCTCTCTCTCTCTCTCTCTCTCTCTACACACACACACACCCACATACAGTATATATACTATACATATATATATATATATATATATATATATATATATATATATATATATATATATATATATAATATACTATATGTGTGTGTGTGATTTTTTTCCCAATTAGTTCAGATAAAATTATACAGGAAGCCGTTCGTCTCCCTAGAATGGGCGACGTCACGCACATAATTATTCCTTCCAATAAGGACTGGAAGGCAACGAGCACTGCGAGTGAACAGCGGTGAACACGTCACTTTAACTCCGCAAACCATACATAGTTATTCAACACCGAGCCCGTGGCGTGGGGCGGCGCGTGGCGAGGACACTCTTTAGACAAGGATCAGCGGCGCGGCGTGTGGTGGGACGGCGGTGTGTGGGTGTGTGAGTGCGGCGACACATGAATCTTGAATCAATAACGCGGCAATTTGTCTCGGCCGGCAGCCCAAGCACCTTAATGGGTAGTTAAAGGCAGGTAACAGTGCAATCAATAGTGTATTACCTCAGTCACTCCGGCCTGGTCATTACTGGAGGGGAGGCGCCCACCTGCACACACACACCTGCACACACACACACACACACACACACACACACACACACACACACACACACACACACACACACACACACAGGGAGAGAGAGAGAGAGAGAGAGAGAGAGAGAGAGAGAGAGAGAGAGAGAGAGAGAGAGAGAGAGAGAGAGAGAGAGAGAGAGAGAGAGAGAGAGAGAGAGAGAGAGAGAGAGACGGTGGCACAACATTACGTCTTTTCTTTCTTGTTATTATCTTAATTTTTTCTCTTTCCTTTCTCCTTCTCCTCTCTCCTCCTCCTCCTCCTCCTCCTCCTCCTCCTCCTCCTCCTCCTCGTTATCACCACCATCATCGTTAACATTACAATTTCTCTCCCACAAAACAACCTCACAAACCATTAATTAACTCTACAAAAAAAATAGTTCCGCCTTGTAGTCACTGTGGGGGCGGGGGCGGGGGGTAGAGGCCTAGGCGGGAGGGCAAAGAAAGGGGGAAGGGGGGGAGAGTGAGACAGGGGAAGCGGGGGTAGCATTTTCTAGGCCACAGTACCCCAGCCTGGAGACACACACACACACACACACACACACACACACACACACACACACACACACACAATAAACACTCCACAACACAAGGGTCGCGAGTCACACGTTGCTAATGCACCTTTTATGTTGGACACTCTTCTGCCTCCCCTCTTCCCTCTCTTTCTCCCCTCTTTCCTCCATTCCCCCTCTTTCTTTGCACTCTTCACAGTCTCTCTCTCTCTATCTATCTCTCTATCTATCTATCTATCTATCTATCTATAAATAACTAAAAAAAACCATCTATCTATTCCTTGTTTTGCCTCTCGTTCTTCCTCCTTTTCTATCCATCCTGTATAGTACGTGAATGATACGATTTATATACCCGTGGTCGGTTGCGTCACGATTACATAGGTCTAATATAATCGTACATCTTGAATTTAATGTTTGATATCGTAAGTAATTGTGATGTTAAGCTCAGTTAGGTTAGGTGCACAGGAGCTGCCTTGTGGAGATCAACTAACTGGCCTCTTGCAGCCTCCTTATTTTCTTGTGTTATGTTAGTTAGGTCATCCTCCCTCACTGTCTGGTTAGTATAGAGACACCTGGGAAGTCTAAGGCAGGTAAATTGTAGGTAAACTGTAGTAATTTACGTGTTGATCCCAAGGCCAAGAAGACAGAGAGAAATTTTGCTATACTATAATGTTTCGTTTCGTTTATAAATATGATCGCTGTTACTAACCCGATGTTGATATACCGAATGTTTTGACTTTGGTTTGGTTTTAGGTCAGTTATTTGTATGTATTTTTTTGGTATGATGTAATGATACGGTTGTGTTGGTAGTATTGTAAGTAATGTCCACCGGTAGGCTACTCCTGATATCCTCTATACTACTTAATAAAAAGGAACAGTAATAGATATGTAATTCGTATGAGTATGAATCTAATAGGTGTTCTTTGCCTAATCCTTCCATTACCCTTTGCCCCTTTAACCCTTTGGTCCCCTCCCTGCCCCGCCCCGCCCCGCCCCGCCCTGCCCCGCCCCATCCATTGTCCCCGCACCTGCTCCCTTAACTCTCCCTTACACCTGCTTCTACTCACGACCCGACGTTTTAAACTTTTCACTTTCCTCTTCTCGCCTCTGAGGACCCCATCCCTGGGTGTACCATGGCCTTGGTAGAGCATAACTCCCCTCTCCTCCTCCTCCTCCTCCTTCCCCTCCTCCCCCTGCTCCTCCTCCCCACCACACCCTATAGCTTCTCAGTGGAAGTTCAGCGTGCTAACTTATGCAGGCGAGATGGATATATCTTGTTAACGGGCCGCCTCCCTTTTGCTCTGGGAATACAGCCACGTGCCTGCCTGTGTGTCCCTCCCCCTCCCTCCCCTTCCCCTCTTCCCCTCCGTCCTGCCTCCCTCCCCTCACATACCGTCGCCTCATCGTCCCGTCCACCACAGTGCCACGTGTTGATGCGCTGTGCACCGTGCTCATGGTTAAGCCGCCGTGACCCTTGCAATGGACAAGGACACCAACCAACCCTGTGTGGCGGACAATCACGGGACGAATTGTTACATATTCTCAATGGTAAGATTCATGCCAGGAGAGAGAGAAGGAAGAGAAAGTGGTTGGGTGGTGGTGGTGGTGTTGTTGTGTTGTTTCCACAGCACCACGCCCGTACACCCACTCACACCCACTCACTCCACATGTCACTCACCGTCCTTTTTCATGTTGACGTCGAGGCACTTCTTGAAGCGGCACGCCTGGCACTGGTTCCTGCGGGTCACGTCCACCACACAAGTGCCCGCCTCTTTGCACACGTAGTCCAGCGTCCTTGGGGAATAGGACCAGTGGGGCGCGAGGGAGCAGTAGTTAGTTGAGTATATTAGAGACTTAGATTAAACTTACATTGTCAAAACGTTCTTATCATTATGAGTAACAAGCTGAGGTGGCAACAAGTGGCGTGGGTGAGACAGTGGCGCCACAGCTTCATGCCGGAGAAACAAGACACTCACTTGTTACGGTAGCGGCGGATGGATCTCTTGAAGAAGCCTCGGCAGCCGTCACAGGAGGGCACGCCGTAGTGCTTGCCCGACGCCTTGTCCCCACACACCCGGCACGCAGCCTCCCCGCGCTCCATCTGCGGCAGGAGACAAGACAGGTTATCTTTAGGAATCACCTCCATCATTGCCATTACTGTGTTCTGATGTGGCTCGTAGCAAGGAACACTTGACATTACCACACTTCAAGAGGTCATTGGTCTCGTCCTTGTGCTAAGTTCCTCGACATGAATATAAGAACAAAGACTTAACTAACTGCTGCCACTGACCTGAAGATTGTGTGTTCTTGTGGAAATTGAACATAAATTAATAAAATGTTAATATTCCTACGTCCCAACACTGCCTATGAAGTACTGATCATGTATTTATATCCAGACACATCAACACTCGCCGCTCAAACAACATGAACGCCGCCCTCACGCACGTTCAAGAGGGACGCCATGTTGTATTGAGCAGTGAGTGAGTGTCCTGTGCACCTGCGAGGCTGATGCGCTGCTCTGCTCACACTTGTTCACGCTCACACGTCTCCTATCAGCCGCACAGGTACTGAAACACCACCTGTACCTGCATTGCATTTAGACACTTGTTCATTTCATACACAGGAGCCATGAACTATATAGGCATCGACCGCCCGTGACTCGGTTATGTTGCAACACTCATACTGGGCGGTGGGCGGTGGGTGGGTGGTGGATGGCCTGGGGTGGGGTGGGGGGGGGCAGGCTAAGGGGGCGTCGGGCATGTAGCGGCGAGGCACGGAATAGCGAGGTGCAAGGGAATTTGTGTGTTGTTTAATATTTACTTGGTCCATAATTTTGTTAGTAACGCGAGGGTTTGCTATTGATGTCTGCAGCGGCAAAGCGGAGTAACATTTGTATCAGTAACGCAAAGTAATGCTTCCTAAATAACAACAACTTGCAGTGATGTATGTAAGCAATGCAGAATAATCTATAATGTGTAAGTAGCTGCGTATGTCTGTTTGTTGGGGGACTTTTTGGAAGACCACATCACGGAATTAAGGAACTAACACTATCGTTGTATCAAAAATATATCAATAAATTAAATACTGGTAATATTATATACCAGGAACGCGACAGAATCATACATAAATTATTATTATCTATAACTAACTTGAAATAATGTTCACCGACCCTAAACAATGCATATAACAAAAAACATTGAGTCACGTCTTCAATAACTTTATCCTGTGATGTAAACGAGACATTTACAAAGCAGCCACGAGACGCACCACATGGCAGCTAATCTATAAAGGTGTCGTATAGGCTTTAAGGACTCAAACCGGCATATACCTTTGACCAGGTGAGCACAGAGGCCTTCCTTCACGTGGACTCGAACACCAGTACTGCTGAATGGGCGATGCAGACGGTGAACTGGGAGGAAATGATCAGGTGGAGGTGGAGGTGGAGGCTGAGTATGGAATGAAGAGGTGCGGGAACTGTGTATCTGACGCCGCTGCTCCTTGCCAGCTGCTGCATGACCCTGTGTGGCTCTCTTGATCTAATCTGGTGGGAGCGTCGCGGCTGCTGCCTGATACTGGCGATCTGACGGCGGCCTCAACTCCCGCTACTAAACCACCACCTCAACCACTATACCCTCGCACTACCCTACCCGCCCCTCCCAGCCCCCCCTAGCCCCCTTCAAGTCTAATTCGTACCTCCTATACATCTTGCGCACCACCACCACCACCACCACTGTCGCCGCCGCCGCCTCCGCCTCGCCGCGTCTCTGCCAGTCACGGGGCAGCTGACCCCAAGTGGCCCGTTCTCACCTGTGTTGACCGAGACAATGAAAAATGACACCTGCCTGAGGCCCAACGACCCGTGACGCCGCTAATGAATATTTGATGTGTTCGATGACTGCCTTTGTGCTCCCCTCTCATGGCCCCGCACCCCCTCTCTCCCCTCTCTCCCCTCACACCCCTCACACCCTCCGTCCTCGCCTCGTTCCCCTCTCTCCTCGCTGCCACTCTCCCCTCGCGCCCTCTTTATATTCTCATGCAAGTTAATTTTCTTCACTTTCCCTGTTCTCTCCCATTTATTTTGCCTTTATATATTTTTCCTCGGCGTGCACTCCCAAGTTAGGGCATAAAGAGGCTTTTTAATACCTGCAGGAACACAGGTGCCGAAACAACGGTGTTATCTGCATCCAAAGTACCTAAGGACCCCGGGGAGTGTAAAGGAGACATCATTACTGCCTCGTATGGATACTTGGTGTGTTGTCTGCCTTAACGTGTGTATAAAGACCTCATAAAGACCTTGAGTGCTGCGTGTTATTAACAAATTCGATGCGGGCAGCGGGCGGCAGGCGGCAGGCGGCAGGCGGCGCTGATTGTCGTTGGGTAGCGGTGGACGTGAGTCTTGCGTTTGAACCTTTATCGGTGAAAAGGCTTTTTAGGGCACGAGTGGTAATGTAATGCTGGAGTGTCACACCTTGGGCCTTGTTTCTTTCGTGGTGTTAAAGGTGGTTCCGATGTAAACATGATTTTGCAAACAATGGTATTCTATAAGGAGTATTATCACACACAGTGTAGCCATCTTTCCCTGCGTGGAGCCACAGTGTAGTACATTGTGTCACGGCCACCGTCAACCTCCTTCAGGTCGTAGCGAGGATAACGATGACGAAGTTAACGTGTGGCGAGGATCGACGTAACAATTTAAAACCTCCACTAATCACCGCGTTCCGCGTATCGCCAACCACCGTGTGCCCCCAATTGGATATAAGATATGCATGTGACACGATACCATAACCTACTTGTACATCTAGCTAGCTAACTACATTTATATATCATTTATATAATAGAAAAATAAGTATATATATATATATATATATATATATATATATATATATATATATATATATATATATATATACGTATCTATGAAATGCTAAAAAAGATAACCTAATTTTATCAATTGTTTTGATTAATTGATTAATTAATTACGTTGTTTAATGATTTGTTAGAAAATTCGTTTCATTATTTATCTTTTCATAAAGTAATGTTACGTGTTGATGTGTGTGTTTGATGCCTGGTTCGCGCCGCGCCGCCAGGTTGTGTGTCAGTCCCACGCTATCACACCACCGAGTACTGGCTGGTGATAGAATCAAGAAACGGGGGAAAAAAAAGGAAATATTTCTTCAGAGAAAACTGGTACGTTACCAATAAAGTAAGTCGATAAGGAAATTAAGTCGTATCAGTATGAGTTCTCCCCCCAGCCCCCCTCCCCCCTCCCTCCCCCAAAAAAGACTCACTGAAATATGAGATGCGACCGAACATTAACAGTAACAAATACAAATAAGTGAATGTAGAGAAGAAATCGAGCTAAACGAGGAACAGGAAAGTGGAACACAAAACAAAACAAAACACTAAACAACAACACCAACCAAACACCACCACACACCACCACACCACCACACCACACACCACATCACCATCCTGCATGAGTGTGGTGTCTCCCTCTACATCACCACCACCACCACCACCACCCTGCCTTCATTAGCGGGCCGGGGACAAGGCTGCTCTAACTATCCCTTAATGACCGGCTGGCTGAGGGGACACGCTGACGGAGGGGAGGGGAGGGGGGGGCGGGGGGCTAAGAGGGGAAGGGAGGGGACTAAGAGGGGAAAAGAGAGGACTGTTACGCTGCACATTATCCTCGCACACCGGGAAATAGTCTCAAATTGTCAGTCGAGAAGTCCTCAAGAGTCCCCCTCCAACAAACAACCCCTTATAGTTGTGTGGTTAACGCCCTTACGACACCCTACCACACCACCCCTTTCTCCTTGCCCTCCCTTCCTTCCCTTGGCCTCAAATATTCAGCCTGGCATTATATTTTATCCCCTCGAACGCTTAATTATAAGGTGAATAATACCAAGCTCTGTGGTGGTGTGGTGAGGGCGCGGCGGGAGGGCAGCGGTGGGCGGGTGGGCGTGCGGGACAGTAGTGCACGGGGTGGGGGGGGGGAGGGAGGTCGTGGGAAGTCACAGGTGCAGGTGCCAGAGGGTCGATGCTGCCAATATTGACGCAAGACACCACCGCTACCAACCTGCCCACTACACCCCCAACCTATACCCCCACCCCAACCACTACCTCCTGCCCCCCACCCCCCAATGGTCTGCTTTACTCCTTACCTCGGCTGTTTAGGTCCGATAACCTCGTTTTTTTCTTACTATAGAGAGGAGGAGAGAGAAGGAGGAGGAGGAGGAGGAGGAGGAGGATCGTGTCTACAACGTGTTCAATGTGTGATCTATTTGTAAGATTAACTTGTATTAGATTCCAGAGTTTGTTGTGGTTTGTAAAGGTTTAAGGATTTTGTGGATGTGGTGAAGGTTTTGTATATGTTGTGTGGTGAGGGTTGTGTGTGGTGGGGGTTGTGTGGTGGTTGCTTAAGGTGGTGTTAGGTTAGGTTAGGTTAGGTTAGGTTAGGTTAGGTTAGGTTAGGTTAGGTTAGGTTTGGTTAGGTTAGGTTAGGTGAGGTTAGGTTAGGTTAGGTTAGGTTAGGTTAGGTCAGGTGAGGTTAGGTTAGGTTAGGTTAGGTTAGATGTCCTTAGGTTAGGTTAGGTTTGGTTAGGTTAGGTTAGGTTAGGTCAGGTTAGGTTAGGTTAGGTTAGGTTAGGTGAGGTTTGGTTAGGTTAGGTCAGGTTTGGTTAGGTCAGGTTAGGTTTGTTAGGTTTGGTTAGGTTAGGTTAGGTTAGGTTAGGTTAGGTTAGGTTAGGTTAGTTAGGTTAGGTTAGGTTAGGTTAGGTTAGGTTAGGTTAGGTTAGGTTAGGTTAGGTTAGGTTAGGTTAGGTTAGGTTAGGTTAGGTTAGGTTAGGTGAGGTGAGGTTTGGTTAGGTTAGGTTAGGTTAGGTGAGGTTTGGTTAGGTTAGGTTAGGTTAGGTTAGGTTAGGTTAGGTTAGGTTAGGTCAGGTCAGGTTAGGTTAGGTTAGGTTAGGTGAGGTTAGGTTAGGTTAGGTTAGGTTTAGGTGTCCTCAGGGTGTTTGCTGCGTTGTGTTATAAGGAAGATTTTAAAGTTTATTTGTAGCGTTGGAGTCTACAAGGGAAAGTGAAATGGGTCTAATTTTTTATATATATATTTGTTTAAAGGGACGTTATATTAGTTCCTTGTAAATTTTCGTCCCGTATTTTGGTTTGTCTTTTACGTTTTTACCATGAACGTGCCTTAGACACACACACACACACACACACACACACACACACACACACACACACACACACACACACACACACACGACGAATGAATGAAAGTATCAGCTAGGTTTGACGCCGGAATGTATGCAGGATGAGGGAAGGAGGGAGGGAGGGAAGGAGGGAGGGAGGGAGAGTAAAAAAAAGGGAGGAAAGTGGAGGGAAGATATAAAGAAATATAAAGAAAAGTAAATGATAAAAAAAAGAATGAGGAAGGAGAGAACCATAATGACGCAGAGGAATATATAAATAGAGTAAGAAGACATAGAGGAAGATGATGAAGAAGGAGGTGTGAAGAGGAACAAGCAAGTAAGGAAGGAAGAAAGAAAGGAAGGAAGGAGGAAGAGGGAAAAAAGTATATAGTAAGGAGACATGAAGGTGACACAAGATAAGTGGAGAGACAGATGAGTGACGGAGAGGACAGAAAGAGAGAGAGAGAGAGAAAGAGAGAGGGGGAAGGAGGTTGAGGATGAGAGAAAGGGGGAGGTAAGGGGAGTACAGGTCATCCTCCCCCTCCCCCCCCCCTCAACATCCGCCCATGCACCTGGGGAAGGGTATCACCACACCCAAGGAAGCGACTGAGATTACACCTCATAAATCTAAACAGACAAAGTACACACGCTCCGGCCCTCACCCTCACCACTTCCGCAATGATGTGTGTGTGTGTGTGTGTGTGTGTGGGTGTGGGTGTGTGTGTGTGTGTGTGTGTGTGTGTGTGTGTGTGTGTGTGTGTTTGATAGAGGTGCACATCTATATTATCGGTTCTAGTGTGATGTTTGCCGATAACGATGCCGATAACGATGCCGATACTGAGCAATGTGGTGAGCTTAGCAGTGTTTGAGGAGGAGGAGGAGGAGGAGGAACACATAGGAACACATAGGAAGAACAAACAGCAACAGGCCTGCTGGCCCTTACGAGGCTGTTTGTGAGTACACTATCTAGTCTAGAGTGAAGGATACAGGATAGTAAGGGTGAAGGCTTCTCTCCCCAGCCATGGCTGGCAGGGAAAGGAAGGCCAACCAAGACCAGACTGTCACTACTGTCACTACCACTACTGCTACCACTACTTCCTGGCAAGCGATGTCAGGCCACTAGCGACGTCTTTTGAATCGACATTTCGTAAGTTAGGTACATCAGGATGAACTTACTCAAAGTTTGCTACGTTAACGGATAGTATTTTAGTTGTGGATTAGCTTCTAAATATTTGTCAAGTCTATTTTTGAACGTAGTAATTGTTTTACTGTCGACGACATTGGCGGGCAGGGAGTTCCAAACGTTAACGATCCGATTGAAAAAGAAGTGCTTGGCTTTGTTTGATGTGAATCTTTTACCAGTAATCTTAAAAGAATGATGTCTTCTTGTTATATTTGATCAATCAAAAGTAATGTAATCTTCTGTATTGATATTATCGAATCCTTTGATTATCTTGAACATTTCAATGAAATCCCCTCGCATCCTTCGTTTCGGTGGTAATGGCAGGTTAAACATAACTTATTGCCAGTATTAACCCTTACACTGCCGAGGTCTTTTCTAAGTGTTCGATTTATAGATTTTTTAAAAAAAATTATGATTTTATTCAAATTTTTCTTATTAATGATAAAAATAAATATTAATGATAAAAATAAATATTAATGATAAAAATAAATAATAATGATAAAAATAAATAATAATGATAAAAATAAATATTAATGATAAAAATAAATATTAATGATAAAAATAAATATTAATGATAAAAATAAATATTAATGATAAAAATAAATATTAATGATAAAAATAAATAATAATGATAAAAATAAATATTAATGATAAAAATAAATAATAATGATAAAAATAAATATTAATGATAAAAATAAATATTAATGATAAAAATAAATATTAATGATAAAAATAAATATTAATGATAAAAATAAATATTAATGATAAAAATAAATATTAATGATAAAAATAAATATTATGATAAAAATAATATTAATGATAAAAATAAATATTAATGATAAAAATAAATATTAATGATAAAAATAAATATTAATGATAAAAATAAATATTAATGATAAAAATAAATATTAATGATAAAAATAAATATTAATGATAAAAATAAATATTAATGATAAAAATAAATATCAATGATAAAAATAAATATTAATGATAAAAATAAATATTAATGATAAAAATAAATATTAATGATAAAAATAAATATCAATGATAAAAATAAATATCAATGATAAAAATAAATATCAATGATAAAAATAAATATTAATGATAAAAATAAATATTAATGATAAAAATAAATAATAATGATAAAAATAAATAATAATGATAAAAATAAATATTAATGATAAAAATAAATATTAATGATAAAAATCAATATTAATGATAA
>JAPQNM010000047.1:1590237-1595237 GCA_029783475.1 Metacarcinus magister
AAAAACGAGATTATGTGTTCAAGAATACAGAAAAAAGGTAAAATTAATGATGTATTCCGTTCGAGAGAGAGAGAGAGAGAGAGAGAGAGAGAGAGAGAGAGAGAGAGAGAGAGAGAGAGAGAGAGAGAGAGAGAGAGAAAGAGAAAAAATGATATTAAGTCCCATGCGATTCAAAAAAGAAAAAAACGGTTATTATGGTATTGTGACATTCGAAAAAAAATAAATAAAAATGATAAAATATGATATTATAAATGAAAGAAATCATCGTTAATACAAGATTTCTTCCGCTCCCTTATTGCTATGTGTGATGTGGAATTTATATATATGTGTGTTTTTTCAGCCTACTATCTCCGTCTACTTGTGTGTTAATTTTCCGACATTAGAGTAAGATAGTAACGCACTCTAAAACCACTGATGATGATGGTGATGGTGATGATGGTGATGGTGATGATGGTGGTGGTGATGGTGATGAATGAATTAGATCTCCCATCGCAACACACACACACACACACACACACACACACACACACACACACACACACACACACACACACACACACACACACACACGCTCTTAAAAGGAAGCATCACCGCGCAACACCACAATAGCAACACATTACGTAACCAATAGACAACTCGGTGACACTGACTCACAACACAGCACAACACAACACAACGCAACTCAACACAGCGTAACACAAAACAGCACAATAAATAATAACACCCACTCAGCACAGCACAACTCAGCACAGCACAGTAAATAGTAACACCCACACAGCACAACACAGCACAACTCAGCACAGCACCACCCACGCTCAGCACCATACCTCTGTACTCAGCATGATGCTCTGACCTACTGCACTGAGCGCCGGAGATCACTTGTGTGCACGTCATACACTGGTGCACACAGCCAGCCAGCGTGTGTGCATAAACTGACCCGGCATTCATGTGCGTATAGGCGTGTGCGCGTGTGCGTTTTTTTTCCCCTCTCCAATTGTTGCTGTTCGATATGTGTGCGTATGTGCGTGTTTGTGTGTGTGTGTGTGTGTGTGTGTGTGTGTGTGTGTGTGTGTGTGTGTGTGTGTGTGTGTGTGTGTGTGTGTGTGTGTTGAGAGAGAGAGAGAGAGAGAGAGAGAGAGAGAGAGAGAGAGAGAGAGAGAGAGAGAGAGAGAGAGAGAGAGAGAGAGAGAGAGAGAAGGGGGGGGGAAGGGAGGGAGACAGTCAGGTGGTAATGGGTGGCGTGATTGTTGGTTACGCCGTAATCACCACCAATCCACAATAGGAGGTCCGGGAGCGTGCCCGCTTTTGTGTGTGTACCCCGAGCTGGTGAGGTGTACATGTGTGCACCAGTGTGTATGTGTGTGTGTATGGGTTTGTGGTGACGTCAGTGTGTGTAGTCGTGTACCCAGGTGTGTGTGTGTGTGTGTGTGTGTGTGTGTGTGTGTGTGTGTGTGTGCGCGTGTGTGTGTGTGTGCTTAGACAATAGGTTAATGAATCATAATATGACACATTAGGTGTTTGCTTTGTCTATAGAATCTGTGTGTCCGTTGATCTGAACACACACACACACACACACACACACACACACACACACACACACACACACACACACACACACACACACACACACACACACACACACACGTCCATGCTCACACCTGGCCCATGTCTGTTCAACGACCGGCGCCGCGGGTGTGTCGGTGCCGCGATTAAAGCATCTAATTTACAGTGATTCCTCGTCGCTTTTTGTAGGGATGCGCAGGAGTCCCGGTATTGACAGCGATGGTCGATTTCTATGAGTGGTTACCGGTGTAAATCTCTCTGGCATCCGTCACACTCACTCCTCCCTGTGCCATTCCATTTTACGATTGACGCTGTCCTGCTGAAGCGATGCAACACCCACGCAACACCCACGCAACACCCATGCAACACCCATGCAACACCCATGCAACACCCTCACAACACCCATGCAGCATCCAGGCAGCATCCAGGCAAACAGGAAGGAAAGGGAGTAACGCATGTACATAGTATCTAGTTGAGCTGATGGTGTAGCTAGTGGTGTAATCCCTGTTTCATGTACTAGAGTAAGATTGTGTGTGTTTTTATACTCCCTGTGTGTCTGGAAAGGTGACTGGAATGGTGGAAGGTGGAAGGCTAAGGACCTTTACTGAGCAATTTGTGTACTTCTTATATAACAGGAATTATTGTTTGATAGCTAAGATGTGACCGAGTGCAGTCATTGGTCATGTAAGCGACAGTAACAGTAACAAATGTTTTCTGTTCTTACCTATTAAATGGAACATGAAATTCTGCTTGTTTATATATTTATTTTCTTTATTTTAATTGTAGTTTATGAATATATGTATTAGTTTTCATTTTTTTATATTTTTACTTTAGATTTGTGGTCAGTAAAGATCTATATATCCACGTGTGTGTATATATACTTCTATGCAAAATACATCATCTAATCAACACGACATGAGGTGCGTGTGTCGTATTCCGTAATTTTCCGCTTTGCCTCAGGTAATAAAGTGGACAACAAACTGCTACTGGAAGCCCGGATGTCAGTTATTAGACTCAACTACTTATTTCATTGACGCTTTGTTTTACCAGTATACGTACACACACACACACACACAGTCACGCGTTGGTGGTGTACATGGTATTAGCGGATTTACTACATTGATACCAGGATACAGGAAGGACGTCGATAGTGTGAAATGTTCATATTACATTACACACTTTTCTTCCCTTGGTCTGCTCGAACACCAAGGAATGACAGGCTGGCGGCGGGTTAGGTTATGGCGACGATAAATTTCTTTGGGTACCTCAGAGTCGCTTATAAGAATTTCCCGAAGACCTTAATGATACTATAAGAGCCATGCGAGGCTTCCCAACTTCACCCGCCTTTACGTAGCGTCGCCTGCGTAGCCTTATGCATCTGAGGCTAAAACACGTTCCGAAGGGTGATGTTTGAG
Organism: Metacarcinus magister; assembly: GCA_029783475.1. Lineage (NCBI taxonomy): Eukaryota > Metazoa > Arthropoda > Malacostraca > Decapoda > Cancridae > Metacarcinus > Metacarcinus magister. Next base: position 1,593,216 of record JAPQNM010000047.1, read on the forward strand.
AACCTTAGAAGATTTTTTTTTATATATATATATAGTTGTACTTGAAATGATCTTTGTTCGAATATGAGTTTGAGTTTTTTTTTATATATATATATATATAATTTGATGGATATTGTGATGGGTTTTGGGTTTCTATAAAAAAAAAAAACCATAATAGTGTGTGTGTGTGTGTGTGTGTGTGTGTGTGACATCAAAAAAAGGGGAAAGAAAGAAAGAAAGAAAGAAAAAAAGAAAGAAAGAAAGGAAGAGCGTCAGTAACACAGAGCAGCACAAAGTGACATCACCAACCACAGCTTAGCGGCACGTGTCTCCTGTTAGCCACAGACACCCTCACACGTGCGTCGGGAGGCCGTGCACGCGTCGCAGCAGCATCACCAAACATGTGCACGTGCTGGGCTGGTGGTGGGCGTGTACGGCAATGAGCGTGTACACTTGAGCGGGCCATGTGCGTGTGTGTACATCAATTATTCAGCGGGGTGCCTGTGATTTGGGCAGGGACAGGTGAGTAACACGCGCGGGTGGCCCTCCTATTGTCCCCTGCACCCCCCCCCCACCCATCCCTGTCAACCCACCTGGCCACCCACCCACCGCCCACCCACCCACTAGTTAGACAGCCCCGCCCCGTCACTGACACCTGCCTAACCCACTCACCACACTCACCACAGTCACTAGTCACCACCTGTCTCTCATTCATCCCCTTATTCACCCGTTCCTCTCCCTCCTCCCCTCACTCACTCACTCACTCACTCATCCACTCACTCGCCTCCCTCCACTCATGTTCATTTCCCGCCACTCTCCCGGCCTTCCTCTCCTCCCTTCCTCCCTCTCAGCTGTCACCTTCATCCACTCATCACCCGTTACCCTCTCTCTACCCTTTCCAGGCTCTCTAGTTGACTCTCTCTCTCTCTCTCTCTCTCTCTCTCTCTCTCTCTCTCTCTCTCTCTCTCTCTCTCTCTCTCTCTCTCTCTCTCTCTCTCTCTCTCTCTCTCTCTTTTTTTCTCTCTCTTTTTCTTTTTTTTCGGTAACGACAGGTAAACGCAGGTGAGGGTCGCGTGTCGGTACCGGGTGAGGGCGTAACCTGAAGCAATCAAGGTGAAGGGGGTCGCGGGCGGGCAGGTGAGGGGGGGGGAGGGGGTCAGGGGGAGAGGGAGAGAGAGAGGGAGAGGGTTACCTGGCCACAAAACAGGACCTGATTCTAATTGTGTGTTAATTATAATGAGATTGCGAGCGTTGGCGGAAGCACGTGTGTGAGCAGTCAGCTGTGGCGACGAGGGGAATGAGGGGAGAGGGAGGGTGAGGGTGAGGGTGGGTGAGGGAGGGAGGGAAAAGAGGGATAAAAGGAGTTGAGGGGATTGACTGAATTAAGATAAGTGTGAGGATGTGATTAAAGGACAGACATATGCATACATACACACACACACACACCCACACACACACACACACGGTAATAAGGATAATGGAGAAGAAAAGAAAAAAAGGACATCAAACTAAAACAAGAGAGAGAAAGAAAAAGAGAAAGAGAGAGAGAAAAATAATAAAACAATGCGGTGTTGGTAGTAATGATTTGAGTAATGGTGACGAATGCCTGAGTGGTGACTGCCTGGAATGGTAATAATGACGCTCTATGACAAACGACTTTCTTTTGTTTTTATTTTCTTTTTCTTCATTGATATGCGTCTCTTATTTTACAAAGTCTTCAATGAAAATTCTCTTCATAATTCACTGTTCATTCCTGACTCTGATCTTTTTTTTTGTGTGTGTGTGTGTGTGTGTGAATACCCCGCCAAAAAAATAATAAATAACTCAATCACCGGTATAAAGGTTAGGTTATATACACAGGTGAATCAGTACACCTTTATATTCAGGAGTTAATTACTTCTATGGATCATTAATTGGACTGGATTCTATGGTCATGGTTTCAGGTGTTGTCAATCTTATCGTTTTCATTTTACGCATCTCAGTCTTGTCATCTTCAACATCAGTCTTGTGTTGATGTTATGGCTTCTCGACCTTCCCTTTCAT
>JAPQNM010000047.1:1600237-1707737 GCA_029783475.1 Metacarcinus magister
AGTGCAAAGGAATATAAAGGAATAACAGACAGCAATATTCCTACGAGACCTAACGAGGCTGTCCGTGCGGCTACAGTCTATTACTATAATATCTACTTGATAGAGACGAAGGGACAGCAAAGTGGAAGGCTCCTCTCCATCCACCCCGCTATTAAGTCTACGGGAAAAAGCTGCCGTGTTTCAGTAGTATGTGTTAGCGTCAGAGAGGCGAGGGACGGACAACTCTTAGCCGTGTCCTTCCTACACTCCCTCTCTCCTTTTCCATTCTTTCCTCCCTCATTTCCTCCCTCCTTTCCTCTCTCCCTCCCTCCTTGCTTCCTTCCCTCCCTCCACATTTTCTCTCAATTCAAAACATCGCGCGAAAACTTTATGTTAAGGAATACATACAACCGACTAGATTGTGTTACTGTTAACTATGTACTGGTAAAGAATTACAAATATTCATGATTCTATTACATAAAAATTGTTTTGCTTAATTTAAAACGCTTAACAATGATCTTGAAGTATTATTATGTGTGGTGCTTGTGAGATCGGTAGTTACATATTCGTTTATACTAATATTATCAAAGCCGCGGAACATTTTAGATACTTTAATTAGGTCCCCTTATAGCCTATGTTTGAATACACTGAATAAGCTCATCTCCTTTAGTCGTTCTTCGTAAAATATAGCTGTATAAACTAAGAACATAAAGGGAACGCTGAAATAAAGGGAGTGAGCTTGTATATTGGGGACAGTGGCATAAAGGGTTAGGTTAGACAATGGTTAGAAGGGGACTGCTGAAAAAAGGGGAGGCCTATATAAGAAAAATAAATAAAGTGGGGACAGTAGAATAAAAGGGGAAACTTAGACAAAGGATAGAAGGGGACAGTTGCTTAGGCCGTGATAGGATAGACGGGACACTAGAAAGGAGCACGGAAGCGAGGACATGCTAGAACGAGGGGACACATAATAACAGACGGGACACGCTAGTATATGGGCGGCACTTACAGACATAGGAGGACATACTGACACGCATAGGACACTTACTGGACATGGGAACACACGCGTGGGTAAAGGGGATGACATAGAAGAGTAATAATGGTAATAATGTAGACGTAGTAATGAGGGAAACATGGAGAAAAGGACATGGGAAGAATTGGTATTATTATTATTATTATTATTATTGCTATTATTATTATTATTGTTATTATTATTATTATTATTGTTATTATTATTATTATTTACGCTTGTATACCTTATGATGGAACTCTTCACAACAGTCCAGTACAATATTTCTCTCCTTACCGTACTTCACTACCTTCATAACATCAGAACGTATTAAATATGGGATTAATATAATAATTTCTCCTTGACTATTCCTTCTGGAGCATTGGGAGTGCGAGGAACATATTAATTTGACTTTTATATAGCCTTACGCCGCCCTGTCGTTAAATATAAAATGATAATATGCTTGGCGCTGATCACTGCACGACTATACAGTGTGGAAGTTGTGCATGGTAAGCCCTCGCCCATCACATGTCCACCACCCTTTCCAGCACCGGTCATTTGGGGATGTGTTAAAGTGGGATTCGAGTGGAAAAATATAAAACTTTCTAACAAAATGAAAAAGTAGTAAATAAATAACACAAGCAAGTAACAGGTAACACAACTGCCTCACAACTGCCACCACGACGCCATTGCTAGTAGAAGGGAATACAAGGAGGGAGGGAGAGGGGAGGTGTGGTGATCCTTGCCTTGTGTTATAGGTTGAAGTGTTGGTTGGTGGTGATAGTGGTGGTGGTGGTGGTGAGACAGAGAGGTCATCCGCCGCCTGACCTGACCAAATGACCCCTACAGGTGACCCTCGAAGTGGCAAAGGAGCGGTGACGTTAAGAGGCAGGACACAGGTGAATGCATAGAGTAAGAAATGTGGAGCCTTTTCATGCTAGGTTATGTAGTGTGTAGTTAGAAGGGCGTGAGGGCGTGAGGGCGTGAGGGCGCGGCGGTCATGCAGGGTACTCACCGTAGCGGTCGAGCGACGCACAAGATGGCCGCCGCTCCCGCCGAAGCGCACAAGAGGGCAAGAAGTCGTGGCGGTGTGTGCGTGGCTTCCCTTGGCGTGCGTGCCCAGCGTTGCCCGGCGGCAGGTGTGGTGGAGGGCAGGACTCACTGCTGCAGGAGGAAGGAGGAAGGAGGCGCCTCAGGACGAGCTGGCGTGGCCGGGAGTGCGGTGTGACCCGTGCCGGTGGTCGCGACCCTCCTGACTTATCGGCGCCACAAAACCACCAATCCGCGGCACCCAACCCTTGAGCTGACATTTGATCGGTCAAACTCCAAGTTCCTTCACTCTGTCCCTGTGGCGCCATTGGCTGACGTGGCACTGTGGGCGGGGCAGAGCAGAAAGCCGGCCAGGGGATTCGTTGATCGGTGGCACTAGGCTGGCACAATTGCTAATCGAGCACAGCCTTAACCAATAAGCGGCGAGGACGGGAGTCAGGCGACCAATGAGCGGTGGGTTAGGGCCGCGGTCGATGCGTGTGACATATTGATCATCAAGTCTCCCCCGCCCCCCCCTTCGCCTTGCCCCCTGCTCCTTCTGGCACATAACAAACGGATTTATTGATATAGTTATGGCGTCACGCCTCCGCTGGTGATATGTGGTGCTGGACCTGCTGGAAGGTTACGCTGCGACCTTAGCACGGCACGGCACGGCACGGCACGGCACGGCACGGCACGGCACGGCACGGCACGCACGGCACGCCCCTGTCATGTTGCCTCCCCCTCACACCCACTTCCATGGCACTCCCCTCCCTCCCTCTCTCTTGGCCCCCTCCCTTCCCTCACACTCTCACTTGCAGCCCCTCCCACGCCACCTCTGCTGTACTCATCCTTTCATCCTTTCATCTCCCACCTCGTGCCCCCTCCACCCTGGCCCCCCTCCTCCCCCACACCACCTTCCACACTGACTAATGGCTGTCCTCCCATCACCCCATCACCCCATCACCCCATCACCCTTGCCCTTCATCCTTCACTCGCATATTTTTTCAACTTCTCGCCTGTCGACACACACAACCCTTCCTTTGTTACTTTTTTTTTTATATTTTTATTTTTGTTTTTATTTTTCCTCTTCCCTTTCCCTCTTCTATCCCTCTCTCTCTCTCTCTCTCTCTTTCTATCCTCCGCCCCTCCCTCCTTCCCTCCCTTCCTTCCTCCACCACTCATTCATCTCTCCTTCGTGTTGTGAGTAGTAACAAGGTGACTGTTATAAGGTTCACTAAGGATGTGTTAACTTATGTATGGTCACTGTGTAACCTTCCTCCTCCTCCTCCTCCTCCTCCTCTTCCTCTTCTTCTTCCTCCTCCTCCTTCTTCTTCTTCTCCTCCTCTTCTCTTCACATTGATTATACATACTTGCTTCTTGCGTGTTCCCTTCATCCATGCCTGTGATCTCTCTCTCTCTCTCTCTCTCTCTCTCTCTCTCTCTCTCTCTCTCTCTCTCTCTCTCTCTCTCTCTCTCTCTCTCTCTCTCTCTCTCTCTCTCTCTCTCAAACGCATTCTTGTCCTTTTAACATTCTTACATTTTTTTTTGCTCTTCAGTTTATAATTTTTTTTGTTTGGTGTCGCTTTTCATGCCTTATTTGTTTCTTTTTTTTGTTCTATTTCTATTTATCTTCTCTCTCTCTCTCTCTCTCTCTCTCTCTCTCTCTCTCTCTCTCTCTCTCTCTCTCTCTCTCTCTCTCTCTCTCTCTCTCTCTCTCTCTCTCTCTCAAGAAACACTATTGATTTCCACCAAGACGTCGTGGGTCGTGGCTCTCTTCCCCTCGCCCCCCCCCCTTTACCTCCCACCTGCCCCACACGCCTCCTTCCCCCGTACCCCCCGGCCTTGTGTAGTTAGGTGTAGATGGCATTTGGGTGACGGTGTGGTGGTATTGTTAACCTCCTCCTCCTCCTCCTCCCCCTCCTCCTCCTCCTCCCCCTCCTCCTCCTCCTCCTCCTCCTCCTTCTCCTCCTCCTCTTCCTCCTCTTCGTCTTTCTCTTGTTTTTCCTTCTCCTACTTCTGTTCGTCCTCATTTTCATTCTCTTCCTGCTGTTTCTGGTTTTAACTTGTCTTCTTCTTCTTCTTCTTCTTCTTCTTCTTCTTCTTCTTCTTATTATTATTATTATTATTATTATTATTATTATTATTATTATTATTATTATTATTATTATTATTATTACCATTATTATCATTATTTTTTTTCTCTCCTCCTTCTAATCTTTAAAACTCGTCCTGTACTCGTTGAACGCCCTCACCTTCCCCTCCCAATCACCCCCAATATCTCCCCTCCCCTTCCCTCTCCCTCGGCAGGTGTACACAGGGGATCACTAATGGGTGGCGTGTGCGCGCTTGTTATGTGTGTAAGTGTGTGTATGTGTGTGTGTGTGTGTGTGTGTTGGAAAACCTCTCCTATTGTTCATCATGAAAATCTATATAACACCACTATCACCACACCTCTTTTTTTTCATTTTTTATTTATTTATTTTTTTTCTACTCATTGGTGATTATGTCAAGGCTGTTACGGACTCCCTCCTTCCTCCTTCCTCCTTCCTCCTTCCCACCTCATTATCCCGGCAGTAAGGACGCGTGGCAAAGAGGTCTTAAGGCGCGGCGAAGGACGGGTGGGACTTTTGTATATTTTGTTTCCATCCTATAATCCGTGATATTGTGTTGAAGAAAGAAAGGAAGGAGAGAGGATAGGAGGATGGAAGTAATATTGTGTTTCTCTACGTTGTTCTTCCTCCTCCTATTCCCTATTCGTAGTCGTATTTTATCTCCTCTTCATACACTTTTTACTTCTTACGTTATCTTTCTATCTTTCCCTCCTGTTCTTTTCTATCCCTCTTATCTTCCGTCTCCCTTTAAGTCCATCCCTTCCCTTACCGCTCTTACCTTGCCCTGTCCCTAGCATGCAATATCACCCGCCCCTTACAAGCACTCCACACACCACTACCACCTAAGGGACGCTAAGGGCACGGGGTGATGTAGTTACTATCATTTTTCATTACGCTATAAATTCCTGGAAGATGAAGTGTTTCTCTTTAATGTCACCGAGTTGTGTCTTTTATTATGCTTGAGGTGGAGTAGTGAGTAAGGTGGTGGTGGTGGTGGTGGTGGTGGTGGTGTCGTGCGTCAGGCAGGGGTGCGGCGGCCGTCAGCTGGCAGTCATTTGTCAGCTACAATGACGCCACTTTTGTCGCCCGATAAACCCGCCGCCAATTTGTCACCCGCGTTGTGACGTCACCAATGACAAATGAACATCAGCGTGCGGTGAAAGAGACCCTCGAGCCAAGGTGTGTTTAAAGTAGATTAAATCCTTCTCGCCCATAAATCCCCCGCGCCAGAGAGGCTTCCAAACAGCCATCACACCGCACGTGCGCCTCACCTCACCCCGCCCCTCGCCCCACGCCCCACGCCTCCTCCCATCACACATCCCAGTATTCACCCAAATTTCATCCTTTTTAAGATATATCTGCAAATGTTGGAAAATGTGGCGTGAAACGAGTAATCCATGAGACGCATTAGACGCATCTTTGTCGTGGGTGTGCGGCGTGAGGGGCGTGAGGGGCGTGCAATCAGCGGCGGGGCGTGACGTCATCAAAGAGCGATGAGGCGATTGGTTCCAACTCATCAAAGTGTCATTTTAGGCCGACAGATGGCGGCAGCGGCGGCGATATTGCTGTACGTGGAAGAGGAAAGGGGATGGGAGGAGGAGGAGGAGGAGGAGGAGTCATTATGCATGTTAATATTATAAGACGTCCAGTAAATTAACTTTAAAGTGTCGCTTGCAGTATTACATTTCCTTTATGCATTTATATATTGGTGGCGGAGTGGATCACGCTCTCCACTTGGAAACTAATGTGTGGAGCTCGAATCCCCTCCAACTGAAGACAATTAGAGTGTGCTTAGACAATGCAAGACTATGTTCACCTTGTATAGATAGATGTGGGCTTTATTCAAGGAGTTCTAACCTCTTAATCTAGTGGAAACGAAAGGCCAGCAATCCCGCCATTCTACAGGACCGTGTAGGGCAGCTTTTGTGTGTTGATTTTGTCTTTTATTATTATTATTATTGTTATTATCATTATTATTATTGTTATTGTTGTTACTATCACTACTACTACTACTACTACTATTATTACTACTTACTGTGAATATGAAAACTTTTACTCACCACCACCATCACCATCACCACCACCACATCATCACCACCCCACATGACTTGACAGCCTGTGTCCACTCTCCCCACACACCAGGACGGACGGCTTGCTATCCTCCCACACCCTCCATATATCAGGATTACCTCACCACATTAATCTCTCTCTCTCTCTCTCTCTCTCTCTCTCTCTCTCTCTCTCTCTCTCTCTCTCTCTCTCTCTCTCTCTCTCTCTTAAGTTGACACCAAAAAATCTCATGAAAATTGATAGACACGGGTTCTCGGGCATGACAAAAATTAATCAGTTATACAATTACTATTTATTTTTTACTTATTAATTACAAAATAGCTTTTCTATTATGGAGTATAAAACTTACACTTACATTTTCCTCCATTAGCAACATTAATAACATTGATAACATTACCAATTCTCATAAGATTCGTTGGTGTCGAAATTTCCACTAAAGATTTGAAGTCCCACCTCATTAATATATGTATATCTTTTTAAATAAGTCATATGATTTGAAATAACTCACATAATCCATCCAAATGAATTATATCTTCATCTTTATCATCACACACACACACACACACACACACACACACACACACACACACACACACACACACACACACACACACACACACACCAAAACTAGTAGGGCGTAATCGATTAAGCACCAAAAATCACCGCTCGACACGACACTCTCCCCCTCCCCCACCCCAACACACACTTCGGAGGAGGAGGAGGAGGAGGCGACAGCGGTAGTGGTGACAGCTATTCTGACTTTATAGCTAGCCCGTAGGAGCATCTATCGTTCCTGTTAACTTGTAAGAACACTATAGTAATTCCTGGTAAAGACGACCATACTGTTTCTACGACCGTCTGCAACCCAACTGTATAAAGAAAAGCTACTTGCATTACGTCACTCTTCGTTCAATCTCGATTTTACGCACCGATTCATCTTTGGTTTGAGTGTGATTGTGAAACGTTCGTCATAGAGTTGCGTCCCCTTCTGCAGCACACACGTGAAACATTCAGTACTCTAGACTATATAGCAGCAATGCTTACCTTACCTTACCTTACCTTACCTTACCTCACCTCCACGTGAATGTAAAGTATACGCTGTGCATGATTCTTACGGCGCATTTCTGATCCACTTACAGTCGAAGTCTCCTGTTGGACCCCGAGGCAACGGTGAAATATGTAGGTTTTTATTCCCTTTCAATAATTCAGTGCCTCGACCTGACTGGCGTTACAGCACTTGTAAGGGGAAGGTGAAGGAAAGGAGTTGTGCATCATCTCTTTTATGACTGGTAGTGAATCATTAATGACCTGCAAGAACACTGTCATTTTTCCTAGTTTGCCAAGAACAAGACATACAGTTTTCGTGGATTGTGTATCCCTTTGCAAGAACGTCAACTGTGCTCTTTAGACGGTTCTATTTATTTTCTTCTGGTGAATACTACATAACATTCTTAAGTTCATTCAGGATGCGTGAAGTTGATTGCTTTTTTTATTAGAAAAGAGAGAGAAAAAAAGAAAGAGAGATAATTGAAAAATCTAATTAACTTTATTTGGTGCTACTTAGGCAAGCAAGGGTGAAATACAATTTGATATTATAGTAATCAGGAAAATAAGTCCAGATTCGTGTTCAGCATGACCGAAAACCTCATTGTACGAATTTTCATGAGATTCCGAGGTGTGGAAATTTTCATGAAATTTCGTAGGGTACACCCTTAGATTTTTTTTTAGAAAAATCATATTTTGAAATAACTTGAAATGTATGGGGTTTACGTAAAAAACATATAGGACATAAAAGAAAGAGCAGGAGAAATTCGTTCTATTGAGCTATATATAACTTGAATAAGAATGTAATTATAGATGTAGGAGTGTAAAGTATTATACATTAATTTCTTTCATAAAATTATAATTTTCTTCATAGGTATTTGAGTTATTGGAAAACTGATGACTATATGAGATATATGTGATCAAACTCCATAACTTTACATCTATACAGTTTTTCTGTAGGACTAATATTTACGTAGTATAATGGGAAAGCCTTTTTCGACTTCAATTCTGGTGGAATTTACGGGCCACAAAATAACCCAACCCAACCTATCCTAACCTAACCTAACCTAACCTCTAGATCGCATACCAAAGTAGATTCATGACACGTAGATCGCAATATAAAGTGTAGATTGCATATCAAAGTAGATTCATGATACATACATAGATAATAAGCCAAAGTAATACCTGTTATTTCATCAAATAAACCTGATGTTTCGCACTTCATTGGACTTATATTTCAAATGATTAGAGAAAGACAGACAAGAAAGAAAGAAAAAAAGGAAAGTGCAGTCTCCTGAAGGTGGAGGTGTACCTTGGAAATCATTATAGATATCTTAACCTTAAATTCAACTCATGATTCTGGATGGAAGACTTGCCTCCGTCTGCCAATAAATGTTATAACTTACAATATGTAGCCATGATGCAAATGATGATAACTTGTATAATAACCGTGACGAGCTAAATAACTTGATAACATTTGAAACAGATAAATAGAATTGAGAAAATGAAAACAAACTGCAACACATTACCCATTCTCCCTCTGGCTACCGGGGGAAAAATGGAATGAAATAGTCAGTGGTGAGCACACAGTACGCAAAGAAATCATAATATTTTGGGGTGACTGTAGGAAAACTCGAGACTGGATCACAGAAAATGTCACGAAAGGTAGACTTCACTAAAATAACCACAGAGCTTCAGAGAACTTTCAACCGACATAAGCCTGTATTTCATCATAGCCTACATACTACCAGGCATACAGTATCCTCCTATCCTTCTAGTAAAAATAAATGACATAGATATGACACTGATGAACCAGATGAAGAGATTTTGAAAGATATTTAATCACATTATATATACGACAAACATAATAAGTTAGTGTAGTGTTTTTTTTTCAGGAGACACTAATAGGATCTGCTTTATAACTTGTGATAGTAATTGATAACGTTTGTGTTGCTATCAGTGACTCGTTTGTTATATTTTGTTTATTGTTCCTTTCCTTAACTTGTTTTCCTTATTAGTAAAGTGTTTGATGTTCTTCATATATATAAATAATAGAGAGAGCAACACAAACAATCCCATCATGAGCTCCATCAAATAAGTCATTGACAGTAACATCACCATTATTTCCGGGACAACAAGCCGCACAAGTCACACAGTTGCCATGGTAATTACATAATCGAGTCATCACGGTGGTGCTCAACGTTCCCGTAGTCTCGAGTTTCGTGGATAGTAATTTGCGGTGATGTGAGGCGGGTTTGGGGGACGGGTGGTGGTGGCAGGGTCGGGATAACGGCGAGGCTCACCCACTCCCACACCCTCCCTAGCTGGGCCACACTTCCCGCGCCGCGAGCAGGACTGGCGGAGCGGGTGGCGGGTGGCGGGTGGCGGGTGGCGGGGGTCCTAGGGTGTGTAGGCACAGGGCAGCAGTGAATGAAACCTTGCCTGAAGTTGCTGCCTACATGTGGTGCCTGTTAAGAGTGTATCAGCAGCCCTGGTACTGAGTGGGCATTTTTACCATGTGCTTCAAATGACTTCCTTCTTCCGCTCTCCCACCCATCATCCCTGCCTCACACGCCCACCCCTTCAGTCACACGCCCACATCTGACTCTCACGCCCTCCATCTCTAACCCACCATTCCTGCGTCACGCCCATCATTGCTGAGTCCGACGCCTATTTCTCCCGCTACCTGATGCCCTGCCAACGTACGACACATATCATCATCTTGGGTTCCTTATCACACGTCCGGATGTCAAGGAGCCGCCCGCACGCCCACCAATCATTACTGAGAGTCACACGGGGAGTAAGGAAGAGACGCTAAACGGTTCGAACGACTATATAAACGAGACACCTGTTCCTTGGGGTGATACGGTCCTGTTAGCCTCGACGTGACAGATGGCCCGTCCCATCCACCCATGTTGTCCACCTCACACTCATAAAAAGAATTCGGTGTTGTATTTCTTTTGTGGTTTTTACGCACATTTTGATGGGTGGTATTATGAGTGTGTGTGAGTTTTGAATTTGAAGTTTACGCCTCAATTATGAAAGAATCGTTACTGAAGGCAGAGGTGTGTGTGTGTGTGTGTGTGTGTGTGTGTGTGTGTGTGTGTGTGTGTGTGTGTGTGTGTAGGGGGATTCTTATAGTAGAGTTGGGCCTCAGGGGGTGTGGGTGGGGGATGCTGGGCCCGGGGATGGGAAGGTGTGGCGGCGGCGTGAGAGGCGATCATCGAGGTAGTGGGAAAATATAATTGGCCCCGAGCATGGCTAGGGAGTCTGAGTTAGCAGGTTCATGCACCAGTCGGGCTGCCGCAAGTCACTATCCACTCCTTCTTCCTCTCGCCACCCACCACCGCCCTTGTAGCCATAACCACCGCGCCCAGTATAACAAACAACCTTCCTCTACCTTCCTTATGTTGCTTTAAGACCTGTTTCAATTTCGGCGGGAAAGTTATCTGGTTTAGTGTTCCGTCATAAACTTTAGAAATGGCAAACTGGAAACTCGCAGCCCATCTTCTCCAGGACTTCGCCTCAAAGGAATTCTGGTCCACACATTCAACGTCTGACCATGCCGAGCGAGGTGCGCGCCCGTCGACCTGCGCTGGTCCACTAGGGCGTTCGACACTCTGCTGGGAAGGGCTCCGTGTGTTGAGGCGACAAGACTTACTGAGGAGTGTGGAGATAAGTGTGCAGTGTTGTGAGAGGGAGAGACGAGGGGTGAGTGTGAGATTCTGGAAATAGCCCCACTGGATTGTAGGGGACGAATTCACTTCTTAGGTTGGTGTAGGAAGCAAAATGTCATTGATGTAATATATTCACACCCTGATTGAGACTGTGGTGTGTGTAAGCCCGTGTGTCCCGTGGGTGGCGGTGAGTGGCTCGCTATACCCGCACCTGTGGAGTGGAGGTGGGCGAGTGAGGACGAGTGATTGAACAACGGCTGAACAGAGAACATCAGTCCGCACCATAGCCTGAGGGCGGGACGGGCAAAGGAACCTACCTGCCCTACACAAAACACCTTAAATAAATCTTCCAAAAAATTCCGAAGGCAGTGTTGGCGGTCGGTCAGCAGACACCTTTACCGCCTTGCATTGGCGAGGCTTATCACCAGACCTCGTCCCGGGAGGCCCTAGGGCACCATGCCTGCGTCTTGACCCTCACGCCTCCCTCAACTCACCCGCCGGCGCCCTACCCTCCCTTGTCCTGCCGCGCATCGTGAAGCCATGGGAGGGAGCATGGGCAAGGGCGGGAAGGGTGTATCGCTTCTCGACGCCCTGCCCTCCCTCAACGCACCGCTCCATGTGGTGATGCTTGGCCTCGACTCGGCTGGCAAGACAACTGCTCTCTACCGCCTCAAGTTCGACCAGTACCTCAACACCGTGCCCACCATCGGCTTCAACTGTGAGAAGATCAAAGGAACCTCAGGCAGATGTAAAGGTGAGTACGTGGGTAGTTTTGGTTTTATAGTTATATATGTATGTGTGTATCTCTCTCTCTCTCTCTCTCTCTCTCTCTCTCTCTCTCTCTCTCTCTCTCTCTCTCTCTCTCTCTCTCTCTCTCTCTCTCTTTCTCTTTCTCTTTCACACACACACACACACACACCTCTGCTTCACCTCTCCACCCTCTCGTCGACCGCAGACTGGGGGTGGCAGGTCAGGTGTAACTGTGTCGTGCGTTACTCAGGTTTATGCGCCGGAAACTGCTTGAGACATCGGCTTTGTGGGTGATCACGGACGCTCGGTGGCTTTAGATGCGTGCCTTTATTTTAGAGCCGTGTAGTGCCGGCGGGAGAACGTGCGAGGAATGAATGACAAGAGGGAGGAGACGGGGTGAATGGCGAAGGCTGGGCGGGACTAGGAGACGGAGGGCGAGGGAGGAGAGAATGGAAGGTGATGAATTTTATTATTATGATGATGACAATGTAGAAGAGAGAGGGAAGAATAGTAATGATTGGGTGGGTTTGGCTGTAACACGGTGGTCTTAAGGGAGGCTTGAGATAAGAACCCAGACAGCAGAGAAACCTAAAGCTCTAAGTGTTTATACCAAGACTATACGCTTCCCCAAACACAGGTCTTGAATAGTGTGGGAGGACGCAGCGACATGGAGGAGAGAGGAGAGAGGAGTGGGCGTGAAGGGAGGGGGAGAAGATGAGACACAGACAAGTTCTTAAGTTTGAACAGAACTTATGAAGCTTTGAATAGAGAAAGGGAAATGTGTTGGTGTGTGCAGATATTTCCGGGTGAATTAAGGTGTGGTGGGCGTCCCCGGGTACAGGTGAAGGGACCAGCGTATTGATGATGGGTAGTAGGAAGGGGAGAGGAAGGGGAGGGATGGGGTAGTGAGGGACACACATCCAGCCTGTTAACTGACTGCCACTTCTGTTTTTTTTTTGGGTGGGGGTGGATATGAAATGTAGGAGTTGATCTGTCTAACATGTAATTGAAATGTTACGCGAGCCAAGAAATAATTAGTGACGTGGCTGTGACGGAGGTGAGGTGTTACGAATGGATTTATGAATTAATTGAACATTCCAACAATCGAACACATAATTGAAAATAGAATAGTTTTTTTTTTTCCCCCCGTGTTGCATCAGTCCACTCCCAGCCTCGTTCTTGCTCCTCACACCACCACCACCACCACCACCACCACCACCACCACCACCACCTTCTCTCTCTCTCTTAACCGCATCCCCAGTTGGTTAGGGGTAGCGAGGCTGGCATCTCTTTGGGTACATTTCCACTGGAGTGTTTGGGTGACTGGGTGTGTTGGGTGTGTTAAGGGACAGTATAGTTTATTCTCATCCGTTAGAATTGTAAGATGACTTGAACAAATATAATCATACAACTTTATACTATATTATTCTAGTGTCAGGTAGAGATAGGTAATGGTGTGTGTGTGTGTGTGTGTGTGTGTGTGTGTGTGTGTGTGTGTGTGTGTGTGTAAGAAGGCGTCCACAAGCCTATTGAGGGTAACGTGTCCTGTTTGACTGTTACTGTGACATCACCGAGACGACACCTCAACCGTCCTATGTCGCCTGCAGTGTGTCCTCCCTCCCTCCTCTCCCCCTAAACCCACACCCTTCCCCCCCCCCTCCACCCGCAGTCCGTCTCCTGCTCCTCCTCCTCTCCTCTCCACCTACCCGCACCTTGCCTCCCTTGTCTCCTCTCCACCCACTCAAACCTCATCTTTAATCCACAACTCTATTATCTCAAACCTATGATATTTTCTCTCAATCCACGTATCTTCCACTCTCACCCTTACTTAACCTCTTCCACATGTCTCTACTTTATTCCACTCCACAAGACACACACACACCTCACCCTTACTTCACCTCTTCCACACCTACCCCACATGTCTCCACTTTTGCCCACTCCACAAGACACACACCTCCACCAGGATCTCTTCTCCTTTTAGTGTCAGAGTTAGTTAGCATAGGTAGGATGGGATGAAGAAAGTGGTGTTCAATTGAATTTCCCTGTTGAGTAGTAGCACCTTTTGGGGTCTTATCATAGTATATTCCCTTTCCTGTTCTATATCCTCCTTACTCCTATACGTGCTCCTGTTACCCTTACTTTCCCCTCTATGTCCCCTCAAAGTCTCCCTCTCTCCCTCACCATCACCCAACCAAGTAAAGTTCAAGTATAGCCTAGCGTAGCATTCTCTTCCGGTACGAGTGAGTGAGTCTCTTGCAAGAATAAAAGAAATTCGGGAATCTAGTCCAAAAAAATGTGTGTTAAGACAGCGTGGAAAGTGAAAACACACACACACACTTACACACACACACACACACACACACACACACACACACACACACACACACACACACACACACACAGCGGAAGAGCACATAGCGGAAGAGCACATAGCAGGAACCAACCAGGGATGTCTTGCACGTCTTCATGGGGCGAGAAGACTGTCAACTGTTGCTTAGGAATGTAGATGAAGAGGCAAGTCACCCTTTTAATATTCACGTTCAACAAGGAAACTGTTCTCCCTGCAATGCTAAGTCGATTATCTCTCTCTCTCTCTCTCTCTCTCTCTCTCTCTCTCTCTCTCTCTCTCTCTCTCTCTCTCTCTCTCTCTCTCTCTCTCTCTCTCTCTCTCTCTCTCTCTCTGTGTATGCTTCCATGTGGTCAAAAACACGTGATTTCCGGATTGTTTTTCGCTTTCAACTTTACTTACGTCACTGTGAGAGGAGAGCAAAGATGGGAGGCAGGCAGTGACTTGCTACACACACACACACACACACACACACACACACACACACACACACACACACACACACACACACACACACACACACACGTATCAAAAAACTTCATATTTCAAAGTTATTTCCTGTACTATTGAAATCACTGTAACTTTTTTTCTTCACAACTTGTTTTCCGATGATACAAAAGTGAATAGAAAGGGAGACTGTAGCGAATATGAGTGTAGTAGTAGTAGTAGTAGTAGTAGTAGTAGTAGTAGTAGTAGTAGTAGTAGTAGTAGTAGTAGTTATAGTAGTAGTAAGGTAGTGTAGTACGTAGCACAGTGTTGTATTAAGCCTCTTGAGTAACACTGACTAAAGTACTTCAACATTCACTGGACGGTAGCCAACTGGTGTGACCTAAATAAACCTACATCAGAAACCACTTTTTTTTTTATATATATATGTGTGTGTGTGTGTTCCATCTCGCACCTTTAAACCATATCATATCGTGGTTAACTTCCTCTCACCTTTCATTATTAAAGATTCATCTATGCCAAACTAATTCATATTGTAATACTATATACTAATTTGTTACCTATGGATCGTTACTGCTTTCCTGGGACTGATTTTTACTCTTTTAGTCTTCATCGCTCTTCATGATAGATAGAATGAGTAGCTGTAGATACCCACCATGCCCGCCTAACGGTACAGTTTTTTTGGGGTGTGGTGGGAATATCCTGTTAATGGGATGCTATGCTACTCTCAGTCCAATCCCACAGTACAGGAAGGAACGTTGTAGGGTGGCAATAAACGTTTCCTTCACTTAGATTCATTACCAAACGTTTGTCATAAGTTCTCAAATCTCGTTTCTTATAACCCGTATCCCTCCACTTTTTTTTTTTTTTTAAAGGGTCCAGTTTATTGTCTGAATATTAACATTATCTTCTTTAGTTTTTTTTTCTTCTTTTTATTTTTTTTTTTAGCTCCTAGTTTGATCATTCGTTCAAGGTATAATTCAGTGTTTCAAGTTCACATTCAATTTACTTTTTTCAATGTTCTCAGAGTAAACACTTAACAAATACGAGTCACTATAAATATTTCACTGACAGATGATTTCGTAAACACTATTCACAAGATTCCAAACGCTAATAACAATAATAATAATAATAATAAAGAATACAGTGTTTTCCCTTAAGTGTCAGTGACGTGGGTTATTTCATCACCTTCCTTCTAGCTACGTGGGACCCTAGGCCACTATAAGCAAGTCTCCCCTCAGGTCATCTGTTTACACACACACGGCAAACGAAAACGAAAACAGCTTCTCATTGTTTACACTCTCAAGGATTAATAGTAGTAACCTTCCCTTCTCCTACTCCTTTTCTCATCCCTTCCCTTCCCTTCCCTTCCTCTTCCTCTTCTCCTCTCCTTCCTTCTTTCTTTTCCTTTCTGTCTCATCTTCCCTCCCCTCCCTTTGCCTTTCTTCTCCTTCCTCGTCATGTGCTGTCTATTATAGTTTCCCCTTCCCCCTTTCCTCCCTTTCTATATCATCTTCTTTCCCTTCCCTTTGTTTATGTTTTGTTTTGGAACGAAGACAAAACAATAAAGGATGGGAAAGAAAACGGAGAAGGGTGAGAAGAAGATAATAAAGCAAAAAAGAAGTAGCTTAGAAGGTGGAAAAAAAATATATAGATTGTATGAGGGAAACATTTTAACAAGAAAGGGAAAAAAAAAACAGGAAATTATAGTGAAAAAAAAAAAACTTAACAAGAGATGAGTTAATATCAATATGGGAAAACAATAAAGAATAATTAGCAGCAGATTGGGAATGATAATGACAAATGATACAAGAGAAGAGATGATGAAATGAGAGGAGAGGTCAAAGAGGGGAGATAGGGAAGAGATGAAAGAAGAGAGGTAAAAGAGGAAAATGGGAAAGAGATAAAGGTGAGATGGGGAAAAAGAGGAAAATGGGGAGGAGATGAAAGGAGAGGAGAGGTTAAAGGGAAAGATGGGGAAGAGGAAGAGCTTATAGTGAGGTTAACGCAGGAAGAGGCTCTCAGATTCTCCACCCGCAGCCACCCGAGACCCATCACCCACGACAGGAAGGGGGAGGCTGAGGGGAGATGGGGTGGGTGAAGGAGGAAGGAGGAAGGACTTGTATGGCGTAGCGGGGGGTCACGAAAGAGAGAAGGGGGGGAGAGTGTTGTCAGGTATACAGGATGCTTCAAAAACCTAGAAAGTATAAACCATTAAATCCTTCACTTTTCTTTTATATATGAAGGAAAAAATATAAGGATTACTTGTTTCCTTTTGACAGTAGACACAAATCACTTTACAAAACAACGAGGCACTCAAGGAGGAGGAGAAGGAGGAGGAGGAGGAGGCGCTGCGAGGGTTAAGACTGAGGAGGAGGAGGGGGTGGAGGAGGAGGAGGAAAGATCAGAAGAGTTAAGGGAGAAAGAGGGAAGGTTATAGAGAGTAAGGAACACAGGCAGAGGGAGGAAGGTTATGGAGGAGCCTTGTGGGAAGAGTGAAAGGGTCAGGAGGTGAAGAAATGAGAGAGAGAGAGAGAGAGAGAGAGAGAGAGAGAGAGAGAGAGAGAGAGAGAGAGAGAGAGAGAGAGAGAGAGAGAGCTATCGTTCATCATGCCCCTCGAAATGCAATATACGGGAGGTGGTGTTGTATTTCCTGCTTTGTCAATCGGGTGGTCCTCTTCTACCTGGGCATCACCACCATCATCACCATCATCATCACCATTTTCATTTACAACCACCACCACCACCACTACTACTACTACTACTACTACTACTACTACTACTACTACTACTACTACTGCTACTGCTACTGCTACGTGTCTAACCATCACCAATACCATATACAACCATTATTTACAAGGCTAATATCCCCACCACCACCACCACCTCCTCCTCCTCCCCTCCTCCTCCTCCTCCTCCTCCTCCATTCATAACCACCAATTTCAAAGCTAGTATCCACCACCACCAAAAAATCCATTCACCTCCTCCACTACCACAATCACCACCACAATCATCACCCCCACCACCACAATTACCCATGACCCGAGCAGACTCATTCACCACAACTGTACGAGACCACAACCCTATTAGCTCACCCCCCCACCCCCCACACCCCCACCCTCACCACTATTACCTCACCTCCAACCACCACCATTACCTCCTCACCACAAACTACCCTAAAGACCGCTATAACCCCCCTTTCCCGCCCCCCTACCCCCCCCACCCCTCACCATCACCATCACCACCATCACCACTCACAGTAAAGGTATTGAGGTAGTGAATAAGCTGTCCAATTTTCCTCTAACTTAAAAGGGTTGTTAGGAATACGGGTCTCTCTCTCTCTCTCTCTCTCTCTCTCTCTCTCTCTCTCTCTCTCTCTCTCTCTCTCTTTCTCTCTCTCTCTCTGCTTCCTCCTCCTCCTCCTCCTCCTCCTCAAATATAAGGTAATTATTGTCTTAGTAGAATTACAAATACTTAATCATCTTTCTCTCATACTGTTCTGTTCTCCCTCTCTCTCTCCCTCCCTCCCTCCTTTCCCTCTTCCGTCGCCCCTTCTCTCCACCCCCCTTCCTTCCCCCTGTGTGTGGGCTGCGTAATGTGTGGCCGGAGGGAAGGAGGGTGGGAGGGGGGAGGGGGTTTTAGGGGTGGGGGGTGTGACACGCTCTCTCTTCTCACCTTTCTACCAATTTCTGTGACCCTTGCTGTTTTTGTCACCTATTCGCAAACTACGATGATGATAGCAGTAGTAGTAGTAGTAGTAGTAGTGGTAGTAGTAGTAGTAGTAGTGGTAGTAGTAGTGGTTGTTGTTGTTGTTGTTGGTGGTGGTGGTGGTGGTGGTGCTATGATCTTGTTTTTGCTGTTGTATTTTCAGTCTCCTTGTCTTCCTGCCTTCATTTTCACTTTCAAATTTAATGTCTGTGTGTGTGTATGAGAGAGAGAGAGAGAGAGAGAGAGAGAGAGAGAGAGAGAGAGAGAGAGAGAGAGAGAGAGAGAGAGAGAGAGAGAGTCACACACACACACACACACACACACACAGACAGACATAAATAAAAAACATAACTGCGCTATTTTCTCCCGTGCTAATGTTTGTAATTAGTTGTAGGTGACAGTGAGACGAATGATGTTGTACAAGACCGACTCTCTCTCTATTTCTTTTTGTCTTACACACACACACACACACACACACACAGAGAGACAGACAGACAGACACGAAGGAAAGTAAGAGGAAATCCCCCCTTCCGCCCTTTCCCTCACCCTTCCCCCTCCCCCTTTTCCCTCACCCCTTCCTCACCCCTTCCTCTCACCACCACGTCTGACCTCCAAGCATCTAAACATCTCTCACTCCCCTTAACTGAGCACGTTTTCCTTTCCCTTTACCCCTTATCACCCTCTACAACCCTCTTTCAACATCCCCACAACATCACGCATCTTCCCCAGCATCCCCAACACTCCCACGTCCCCTACACCACCCCCACCATACACCCGCCACACACCTGACTCATCACACACCCACCAACGCGTCTCTCAAGGCCTTCCCCGCCCAGCATCAGTAACATCTGGCCGCCACAGACACTCCGTCGGCGCTGGTTCACTACATAACATCCTCCCAGCTTAGCACAGAGAGGCTGACTGGGGCTGGTCTTCCATCTTAAACTGAGATAGATAGATAAAGAGACTGACATGCAAGCTGACAGACAGATATATCTCTCTCATAAAGGAAAGCTGATATACATACATACATATAAATAGATACACATACATACATATAGATAGACAAACGTACATACTTATCCACTAGACACAAACACAGGCAAGCATATAGACTTTTTCTTCTTAGTCAAACAGATAGATACACAGACATACAAATACTTCTTAAACAAACACACACACACACACACACACACACACACACACACAGATAGAAGGACAAGGAAATGAAAATACACACGTGCTGTTGATATGTATATGTGTGTGTGTGTGTGTGTGTGTGTGTGTGTGTGTGTGTGTGTGTGTGTGTGTGTGTGTGTGTGTTGTGTTATGCATTCCTTACATCCTCGTCTCTTTTATGTAATTGTTGTTGTTGTTGTTGTTGTATGTTTGATTTTATTCTCATCTTTATTGTTCTGTTTTTTTTTTTTTTTTTTCCTTTCTCTAATATATATTTTTTGTTTTGTTATCATTGTGGTTTCTAAATGTTCTCTAGAGTTATTGTGATTTGGTAATTGTTATGCATTCTTCTCCTCCCACACTCCTTCTTTTTCCTCCTCCTTCTCCTCATCCTCTTTCTTCATCTTCAGCATCATCATCATCATCATCATCTCCTCCTCTTAGTACTTTCCTCATCCATCGTCACCCCTTTCCCTTTGCTCCTTCATCACCCCTTTCCCTTTACTCCCTCACGCACGAGGTTCACCACGCAACACGACCCCCTTCCCCTCCCTCACTCCCTCTCCCTCACCCCCTTTCCCTCTCCCTTTCTCTTTCCAGACCACCAGGCACCTCGCTCTCCTCCCCCTCCTGCCCTTCACTCCTATACCTCCCTGAATCCCCGGCAAAAATAGCCTCTCCTCCTCCTCCTCCTCCTCCTCCTCCTCCTCCTCCTCCTCCTTCTCCTCTCCTTCAATCTCCACACATCGCATTTTCTTCCTCCCTAATCCAACTTTTTATTATTATTATTATTTTTTTACTAATGAATTAATGAAGGTAAACAGGTATAGTGTATATGTATAGTGTATGTAAATGTATAGTTTAGTGTATAGTTTGCTATATATATATACATGACTCACTCCTTATATACTCACCAGGTAACTTTTCTTAATCTATCTATCCATCTATCTATCTATTAATCTATCTGTCTATCTCATCCCGGTTCTTCTCTCTCCTCTACCCTCAGGCACAAGTTTCCTGGTGTGGGACGTGGGCGGGCAGGAAAAACTACGACCACTCTGGAGGTCATACACTCGCTGCACGGACGGCATCGTGTTTGTGGTCGACTCAACGGACACGGAGCGGATGGACGAGGCCAAGATGGAACTCGTAAGGACCGTCCGTGCCCCTGAAAACCACCACGTCCCTATCCTAGTCCTGGCTAATAAACAGGATCTCCCAGGGGCTAGGGACGCCAAGCAGGTGTGTGAAGGATTCTAACCCGTGGAGTGTTTAAGGGGTGGATAGTGCGGGGGGGGGGTAACCACACACACACACACACACACACACACACATACAGAGCTATAAATTTTTGGGATAGTAAATAAACGCGGGTGACCACAGATTAGGGACGCTTTTGTGTGTGTGTGTGTGTGTGTGTGTGTGAGAGAGAGAGAGAGAGAGAGAGAGAGAGAGAGAGAGAGAGAGAGAGAGAGAGAGAGAGAGAGAGAGAGAGAGAGAGAGAGAATGAAAGGCCAACACTTTTCTCCTATATAACCATCTTGAGCCTAAACTTGCCTTTCTTTTCTTTCCTTTCTTCCCTTTCTTCCCTTCCTTTCTTTCTTCCCTTCCTGCACCTTCCATCCTTCTCATGTTTCTTCCCTCCCTTTCTCCTCTCTCCGCCTCCTCTTTCTTATATTCTATCTCTCCATTTCTTTATCTCCTTCCTTCTCGTACTTGTTCCTACTTCTCCCTACCACATCTCCCTTCCCTTATCTCTCTTCTCCTCCTCCTCCTCCTCCTCCTCCTCCACACTGTTTTTTTCTCTCTATCTTCTTATCTCCTCCTCTTCCTCCTACTCCCCATTCATTGCCTTCTTGTTTCTTATTCTTCTCATTAATCTTATCATTTATTATCTCTTACATCCTTCCTTCCATCCCCATCCTCCTCCTCCTCTTATTTGTTCAACCATTTCCTATATCCCCTTCATCCCCTCCTCCTCCTCTTTTATCACCATTTCCTTCCATCCTCCTCCTCCTCCTCCTCTTAATTTATCAACCATTTCCTATATCCCTCCTTCCATCCTTCTCCTCCTCCTCCTCCTTTTAATTTTTCCACTATTTCCTATATTCCACCTTCCACCCCTCTACACCTCCTCTTACGTTTTTCCCTTTCTTCTGCAGGTGGAGAAGTGCTTGGGTCTATGGGAGTTAGGTCCTTCCCAGCTGTTCCACGTGCAGCCTTCGTGTGCCATCATCGGGGACGGCTTGGCGGACGGCCTCGAGTGTCTCTATGAAATGATCTGCAAAAAGAAGAAAATCAACCGCAACAGTCACAAGAGTAGCAAGAAGAGGTGATGGATGGATGCTCGTGTATCTTCCTTGCTTGATTCTTTTCCTCATCCTCATCCTCATCCTTCCCTCAGCATCCCAGACCTTTTTTTTTTTTTTTTTTTTATCCCATGCATCTCTCTCCTCCTTTATCTCACTGTTTTCTTTTTTCTTTTTCTTTTCCCATCCGTTTCCAGGTCCACCCCCATTACATGCTCCAGCACGGTCATGAATGTGCACATGCTCACAGCTGCGCGCCCGCGTACACACATACATACAGTCATGCTCATATACACACATACATACGCACATACACACACACACACACACACACACACACACACACACACACACACACACACACACACACACACACACACACACACACACATATATACACGGCTGAATTAGCTTTAAGTTGTATTGATATTAAATAAAGATATGTTTGATGTGATATTTGTTTTGTTGTGTTCCTGACGCGGTGTGTGTGTACAGAGGCACGTGACCTCGCACGCACACACACACGTAGGCACGCACGCACTCACTCAGTCTTACCTGTGACGCAATACCTGAGTCTCATGAATCATGCGATCAAGCAAGTGATCTTTCAGTAGCATTTTCGGTGATGAAATACATGGTCCATAATTTGTGAATTAATATTAATGTTTCTTTTTTTGTATATATAAATGACACGTTGAAATTCTGATTATTTCTATTAATAATTCATGTATTTCTCCACAACTAACAGGTGTAATGTTTTAAGAAGCTGTATTAATAGTAGTAGTAGTAGTAGTAGTAGTGGTAAATATAATAATAATGAGGATATTTTTATTTTTTGTATAGTTTTCCGTGAATCGTGTCCGGGTGAAGATGGCAGGCCGAGGTGTCCTTGTAGAAGAGGGGATGGGGGGGGGTGAGGGTACTGATGGGGTGCAGGGAGGGAAGGGGGGGGAGTAAGGCAGAGAGGTCACCAGCCTTGCCTAATACTCGTGCTTTATATTTTCAAAGTCCGCTTGTCTGTCCGCCTCTCATCCTCTTTTTTCTATTATTTTATTAGTGTGTGTGTGTGTGTGTTTTTCGCATGCCTGTAAGATCCATGTTTAACCTTCAATATTTACTTTGATTATAATCCTTCTTACTTTTATATTAATTTCTTCTCAAAATATATTAATTTCAAATGTTGTTATTGTGGCGTGAGAATATACTAACTACAACGTGGCAGAATTATGGAGAAGAAGAAAAAAACAAACATTACTAATACCTACTAAGACGGAAACAGTTACGCAAAATATAGTGAATCTGAAATTATAGTTTATCAAGCACTATATATTCCCTTCAGTACTGCAACCTACACTCATAATAATAATAATAATAATAATAATAATAATAATACTTTAAGCGAACGTACTAAAATAAACTACAACAGAAGACCACTGGAACTAGAACGACAGGTATAGATAAGTAACAATGACAATCTAAAATATACTTCCTCTATGTCAACGAATAATTAACCTTAAGTAGAAAACGATACAAGCAAAA
Source organism: Metacarcinus magister (assembly GCA_029783475.1). Lineage (NCBI taxonomy): Eukaryota > Metazoa > Arthropoda > Malacostraca > Decapoda > Cancridae > Metacarcinus > Metacarcinus magister. Next base: position 1,623,439 of record JAPQNM010000047.1, read on the forward strand.
TAAATTGACACAAGTAGGATTCTGTGTCTGGCTGTCAATGTACTTACTTAAGGGTTGAAAGCCATGCATATTCAACATCTTACTCCGACGTTTGAACTGCGCAGGGAATGTTGTGGCTGTTGAGGTTGATGATGAAGATGGTAAAGTTGAAAGAATTGAAGGTTAAACTACTGTACATGTTTTCCCACTTTAATAGAAACGTGTTACAACTCATTACCTAGAACAGCTTCCTTCCATCAGTGAGAATATTTCATTAGTTGTCGGGTTTTGTTCAATACTCTTCATTTATTTATTTTTTTCTCATCCTCTCTCTCTCTCTCTCAGAAATCGTTGCCTCGTCCAGTCTCTACAGTTGGGATTTTCGATTAAGTAAAGCTGTATAGTAACTACCGGTGAGTGTGATGGTATAGTAGTAGTTATGGTATTGTTATTGATATTATTGTTAGTAAAAATAGTAGTAAGTAGTAGTAGTAGTAATAGTATCATCAGTAGTAACAACACTATCTCTTGCAACTATCGAATTTTTATGACCCAACAACTTAAGGCGTGGCACTACTTCACTGGCTCCACACACACACACACACACACACACACACACACACACACACACACACACACACACACACACACACACACACCGGGGGCGTTACTAAGTAGGGTTGCGCCAAATGGTCCAGTGTTGTGAGTCGTAATGGGCGAGGCAGTTTTTCGCCGAGGCAGAGGTGAGGAACGCGAGGCATGCCAGGTATGAACCACCACCACCACCACCACCTCGAGAAATTGGGAACACGATCTGGCCGCGCGGGTGAGGCTGTGAGAGGAATGTTTGTGGGTAGGATAAGGCATAGCAGGAGACTTTGCTTGGTGTGGCGGGCTGGAGGTGGGTGGTCATCCCTTTATGTGGGTATGAGAGAAGGTAAAGGAAGGTTGATGGGCGTGTTAAGGTGGTTTACTGTAATAGAAAGGAGTTAAATGGTTCTTAGAGATGTATGGTTTATGGTTGCTGTAGAGGAAAAGGATAAGAGGAATACTTTGCTGGAATGGAAGTAGGGAATTATTGTTGCCAGCGCTTTGCCTCATTGCTCATCTCTGTCTCTCTCCTCGACCCAGTGCTAGAAGGCCTCAAACCACAGTATCTATCTAGGTTACAACAACAACAAAAAAACACGTGGAATGTGATATGTCTCAATTTCCAAACACACTGATTTATTTATTTTTTCATCTGAGGTTCATGTGTAATTAACAATACCGATGAAAGTTATGTAGTTGTTATATGATACAATAGATGTGTGTGTGTGGGTGTGTGTGTGTGTGTGGTGTGGGTGTGTGTGTGTGTGTGTCAATAGAAAGCGTGTTTTCCTCACCATACTAATTGAAATTTTATGGAACCAAGAAAATCTACGAATCCAGGCCCAGTATGTGCTTCTAACCATCCCTTCGGCTCTTGTTGCATTCTCAAACTGTTACTCCATTAGTCTGCCTGAGTAGTAAAGCTGTCTGGTGTGAGGGAAAGGGGAAAGTGTCTTGTGGAGAAAGGAGGAAACGGGAGGAATATCATGAATACTTGCCGAGGTAAGAAAGGAGAAAGAGAATTAAAAAAAGGTGGAGGTGGAGGGGATAAATGCTTGTGTTGGGGAAGGGGAGGAGAAAGGAAATGCTTAGAGAGGAGGTGGATGGAAGGTAGGAGGTGAGGGGGAGATTGTTGGGGAAGAGGAGGGAAATACATAGCTTGGGGAGAGATGGAGACATATTATTGAGGGGGGAAGGGAGGGGTAGGGATCTGCTGGCTCTGAGGGAGGAAGAGGAGGGAGGGAGGAAGCTTTTCTTTTATAGGAAATGGAAAATTAAGAAAATAACTTTCTAGGAAGAGAAAGGAGGTAAAGAAGGTCATAACTATTTTTAATTTTAATAAGTGAGAAAGACAACGTTGTATTCAAGATTTTTTTTTATTCTTCATCATTAGCCTTCATCATTACTATTCTTCGTAGACGTAAAAAGTGTGTGACATTCACTAATTTAACTGATGACATGTTTTCTTTCCTGTCGTGTTTTTCTTGCAGGAATTTCGTGGTTAAATTACCGAAGCTTGTTGAGGGAAGAAGAAGGTAGATGTTTTTCTTTTGACAACGTGACTGCATGTAATCAGCAGCACGAATACAATAACCTCAGACGTAAAGGTGTAGCTATCATGCATTAGTCTTGTATACTTAGAAGGCAACATTTTCTAGTCGTATCCAAAGACCGTAGTTGTGAGTCGTAGCGTCAGTGTAGTGTTGTAGGAGTAACACATCTGCATCCATCAGGCTGACTGGTTTCGACACTTATTTGTGAACCAAGTTTTTGCTGCAGTTTCGTAAAAAGCTATCACCACCACCACCACCACCACCACCACCACCACCACCACCACCACCACCAGGGTCATGAACGGATGATGGACGCGAGAGAACATGATGCAGGAAGCACGAACGATCACGAGAGGAGGAAAAAGAAGATGCAGCAAGAGATGAGCTTAACGTGCTCTTCGCTCTCTTACGTACCCTTTCCAGCCCCTCCCGAACCCGGCCCAGTCTCCACGCCCTATATATACTTACCCTCCCAGGACCCACACCCCTTCACCCCACCTTCTACCCTCCCCGACAAGGTATGCGTCAGCACCTCAAGGGATACACCGAGTCAAGGCCAGCAGTCTCGCCCTGACATTACCAGAAGCATGAAAAGAAGCTTCAGTCCAATTTCATCCCCTTGTTATTATACCTCCATCTCTATCCCTGCCTCCGCCCCGCCGCACAATGCCAGTCGCAGCAGGAGGAAAGCCCCGTAAAGGAAATGCCAAGTCGAGAGAGAGAGAGAGAGAGAGAGAGAGAGAGAGAGAGAGAGAGAGAGAGAGAGAGAGAGAGAGAGGAAAAAAAAACATGCCAGCGCGTCCTTAACAGGCTGAAGGCGATGCTGGATGCCACCGGAAACACAAATGCATTATGTAACTCCCGCTGGAAACTCCCCGTAACCTTCCAGTCTTTACTATTCTCTACCTACAAGGCTTTTATGTTATTATTTACATCCCTTTATGATAACTGACTCTCCATGAACGATGTGCTGAGATGTGGGTGTTCCTAGCGCTTCCCTTTTACTCCGCAGCGCTAAGAAGTAGGAAACATTTGTGGAAGATATAGAAAATTGAATAGAAAACGAGAATTTAGCTGAAACCACATCGATGACTCCCTTGTTTTGCGTTCCCAGTGTCGTAAAACTTGAAAAAAAAACTTGTGAAATGAGGTTTGTGTTTTGGAATGTCTCAGAGCCGAACCGTGATCCAGTGAACCTAGAATTCGTGTTGAACCTGCGGGGACAAGGATGGACCTGGACCACAGCCGACCCAAGGGAGGGACACGAAGGGAGTTAATTGAGCGAGTGTTGGAGGCGTGGGGAAGTACACTGCCTTCTCTCTCTCTCCCTCTCTCTCTCTCTCTCTCTCTCTACTCTCTCTCTCTCTCCTCTACGACCCCCCTCTCTCTCTCTCTCTCTCTCTCTCTCTCTCTCTCTCTCTCTCTCTCTCTCTCTCTCTCTCTTCTCTTTCTCTTTCTCGGGTTTGCCTCACCGTTAGCTCCGCGGCGTTCAAATCTCTCGGTCATGATGACGTGGAGTGTTGTCGTGCATCCGCCACCCTGTCCCCGCCCACCACACACACACACACACACACACACACTTATCTCAATGGGCTGGGTGGATCCTAAGCTGGACAAAAGGTTAATAGCCACATTATACAAACGTGTTATGTATATATATATAAAAAATGGGCTTCTTATCACAACGTATCCAAGCATTTAAATCGTGTTATATATATATGCAAAAGAAAAAAAGAACAGAAAAAAAATGAATAATTAATCTCAGGTAAATGCAAACAGGTAAACCACACTACTAAAAAAGAAAAGAATAAAAAAAAAACTGGAATGAATAAAAAAAAAGTATTTATGGAAGCATTTAAGCGAGAGAGAGAGAGAGAGAGAGAGAGAGAGAGAGAGAGAGAGAGAGAGAGAGAGAGAGAGAGAGAGAGAGAGAGAGAAAGAGAAAAAGATTAATCACCATAGCCCAACTAGCTTTCTCGTTAATCCTGTATCAAGTGTGAGGGAAGAATGCATCAACGAGCGAGGATGAGTGTGGGTGATTCGGTGATTTCGTATGCTGGGATCCTGAGGCAGGGCAGGGGGCGGCGTGGGGAGGGGAGAGGAGGGGGGGGGAGACTGGGGCGTGGTTGGAGGAGGAGGAGGAGGAGAGGGAAAAAAAAAGTGGTCAGTGATGCCATCCTAGGGAAGGTTAGGGGGAAGGTGTGTGGTGTGTGGGGGTGGGTATGGTAGTGGGTAGGGAGTTGGGGAAGGGTGTGGAGGGGGTGGGTATGTGGGAAGGGTAGGGGGTAGGGGTGTTGGTGTGGGGGGTGATTGTTGTGGTGGGGGTGGTGTTGCGAGGTGTTGGGGGTGTAGGTGGTGAGGGTGGTGGTCAATGGCTCCTCACCGCTGTGGTCAAGTGAATGGTCAGTTACCTTTCTCTCTCTCTCTCTCTCTCTCTCTCTCTCTCTCTCTCTCTCTCTCTCTCTCTCTCTCTCTCTCTCTCTCTCATACACTTTTTTTTTTGTGTGTGTGCGTGTGTGTGTGCGCGCGCTAGGCTTAGAGGAAGGAAGAAGAAGAAGGATGTGGGTCAGGTCAAGCGAGTATACCCAGTGGCTTACATTGTGTAGCCTACTATGACGACTCTCTCTCTCTCTCTCTCTCTCTCTCTCTCTCTCTCTCTCTCTCTCTCTCTCTCTCTCTCTCTCTCTCTCTCTCTCTCTCTCTCAAAAACTATCCTTAAATACGTATTGAAAGAAGAATGTCAATGTTAGAATAGTTACTAAATTAATAAGGAAGAAGGTTTAGTCTCAATTTTATACTTTATTCAATGTTATATTCATGAGTTTTATTATAGGTGAAGTTACAAACCTGTACTGTACTTTACCTTACTCTTCTTAGTACTGTACTTCACCTACATAATACTGTACCTCACCTACATAATACAAGTAGGTAGTAGGTATACATGCGTGTCAGAATTAGCATACATAACAAGCTCATTCGTATGCTTGTGTACGTTAGGTTCATTATGTGTGCCATCCTCTCTCACACACACACACACGCACACACACACACCACAGTCCTCGATACATACAGGTTCCTTCTCCTCCCCTCGAGTCCTCCCATCTCGTCTCCTCTTCTTTCTCCATTAAACCTCATCTACGCGTCTCTTTCTTCTGTCATTATTCTTCCGTCGTTCCTCTTCCTCGCGTCTCAGCCCGTCCTAACCCTCGCTTCTCCTGCCTCAGTCACATGCAGAGAGGAAGTGTCTTGGGTTTTGCCTTCACCTCCGTGTTATGTTTTGATAAGTTTGCTAATAGGAAGTTATTCTTGTTTCTGATATTGTTAAATTTTGTAATAAAGTTATAGATTGTAAGATAAATGTCATACGGGATAAACTTTGTGGTTGAAGGATGTTGGATAGATGTAAGAAATACCTGGAATTAATTACGTCCATTGTGTTATACTTATATGGCAACACTGATAAAGAACTGAACAAAAGATAAGTGAAGTGAGTGAAGGTCTGTAATGTCATTCAAATCTTCACCTGCATGCGGTTTGTACTTGGCTCAGAAGCATTACAAGTTAAGGAGTGTTGTAGGTGTGAAGGGTTGTAGTATAGGTGTATAATGTGTGTGTGTGTGTTATGTGAGAGGTAAGCCTATTGCATCTTTTTCTAAGGTTAGTTTAGTGGCGAGGCAGTGTGCAGTGTGTCCTATAAGTCCCGTGAAATTATGATGATTATTTCAGTATTTTTCTGTTCTTTGTTGCCTCTACTTACATACCACTAGATAGGATAGTCTTACCAAGGGAGTTAACTGTTAGAATCAAGTAGCATTTAATAGCAGCTATTTTTTTTCTTCTTTATAATTGAATAGACGAGCCAATCACTATATAGCTATTATATCTAGTGTTATTATGTGAGTGTACTGTTATGAAGTACAAAGAACTGGAAGACCTTGAAGATATATATATTCTTTTTATTTTCTTACCTGACCGGCTATCCAGGTTTTCCCCCCCCCACCCTTCCCCAAGCCTAGATAAATAGCAGTAAGGCAATTAAGAGTGGAGTGAATAAAAAAAAAAAGAAGAATTTAAAATAGCAGCTTGCCTCAATATATGGTTTTTTTTTTAGGATATACTAAGGAAAAAATAGAAATGGTTCGTGAATGGAATGAAGAATGTTGATTGAAAGGTGTGTGAGACAAAGGTAAATCCAGGTGTTGGTGTTGTATTGTATTGTAGTGTTTAGAGGTGGTATACGTTGTGGTGGTGGTGGTGGTAATGGTACAGGTTAGTATTGTGGTGGTGGTGAAAGTGATTGTCTCAGTGATGGTGGTGGTGATGGTGGTGGTGGTGACTGTGGTGTTAAAAGTCGTGGTGATAAAAGTGTTTTGAGCATTTTTTTCATGTTTACTATTGGGTTATTAGAGCAAGCAAATAGTAATGCACATACACACACACACACACACACACACACACGCACGCACACACACACACACACACACACACACACACACACACACACACACACACGTCATACCCGCACTTTCACAGCACACACACAGCCCTCGGTCACCAAGAGAGAGGTCTAAAACGGTTACACAAGGATAAAAAAAAAAGATGTAACTCACGCCCAAGTAAGTATGTAATTTCACCTTGTTAGTTAGACTGCTTTGGATATAGATATTACACTGTAGCTACACCATACTCTCTGTCACTGGACATGTTCGCACGCCACAAAACATGACGGTCTGTGCAGCTGATGCGTGTCACAATTGTTATAAGTATAAGTCAAGGACGGGGAAGTGTTGCTGGTCATCAGTGTCCGGAGAATCGAGTCCCTTCTTTTTAATACGAGTCCACACAATTCTCTTTGATGCCTCGTGTGTGTGGCGCTGTATCCTTCCCCCCGGACCCTCGCTACCTCACCACAGCAAACACTTCTTTTTAGGGTTCATGGGGGAGCCAGAGGGACAACTGAAGGCTTTGGTGAAGGCTGGGGAGTTGCGGAGTGCCCCCAGTACTCTGAAGTGTCCTGGGGGGTGGACGTCAGCGTTCAGGATGTACTGCAGTGCGAAGGGCGTGATGTGGCTGCACCAAACCTGAAGGAGGAAGGTATGTACACTTTGATGGGTAGTCCTTGTGTTTGTTTGTATAGTTACGTTTGTTTACCAGTTGTGACGTCAATCTTATTATACTTTTGCATGTTGAGGCGTTATTGTTATATAAAGAAGTTACGTTCATGTAGGCTACTCGTGATAACCTAAAGTAAAGACACAAGGAATCCAAACACTCACAATGCTTCGTGTATTCTTAACGCTTGTTGACGGTTTTTAGATTCAATTAACTTCTTTGCAACACAATAAAAACAAAGAAAAAGAAATAGAGGTGACACACTCCCACACACTCTGACCAAAACACACTTAAAAATACCCTGAGGATCTGTGTGTCCAATTCACATCCCACCACTAATGAAGCCTCTACACACCCTCCCACTAACCCTGCCAGTATAACCCTGCCAGTCTGTGCAACACTACAAGTCACTGCCACTTACACAACACTCTGGTGGTGGATGTGAAGGTAGTCTTGGCTGTGTGTGTCTGTGTCTGTGTGTGTGTACGGTGTGAATATTTGTCTTTAAAAAAAATAATAGGTCTGTTTTGAGATCTGGCTATCTATATATGTATCTATTTACATACATTTAATCATTCATTCATAAGACGAGCTTCACCTTAGCAAAACTGATGAAGAAGAGTTGGTCGTCAGTGTAATGTTGAAGGCCTGGGAGGGAGAGGGTCTGGCGGGGCCCATCCATTTCCACCCTCCTTCTGTAGGCTTTCCACGCCGCCCTTAGACCTTGAGCAGGGGAAGGGAGAGTGGTGAGGGAGGGAGAGTGGTGAAGGAGGGAGGGAGAGTAGTGAGGAAAGGGTGGTGAGGGGGAGGGAGGGAGGGAGATAATGTGATGGTGGTGATGTCGTGAAAGTTAGTTGTTGAGTAATTATAAGACGTGATGAAAGGGGAAAATAATAGTAATTGGCTTGTTCTTCTTGTTGCGTGAGGTGATTAATATGGTAATTGATGTCTTTATGTCACTCTTGCACGTATAGGCTTACCAATATAGGCCTATAATGAAATCAGATAATATTGAGTAATTTCCAAGTGGTTTTTTTTTTATCATATAGAAAACGTATTAAGGAATATAACTATAATTTATACACACGCGCGCACACACACACACACACACACACACACACACACACACACACACACACACACACACACACACACTTACCACCATTATCTGCTATATTCTCACCCACTGTCCTTTTACCATTAATCTGCAAAATCAATGATAAGGATAGGCAAGAACAGGCAGTAGAGACACCTAACCTTATTATCAAAACACCTTACTGGCTACAGAGGGGATGCATTTTTTACTAGAGCCAAAGTTTACTACTACACCGGCAGGAAGCAGGGTAGTAGTAGTAGTAGTGGCAGAGGGAACAGCTTACTAAAACAGGGTGTGGAGATTAGTAAAGCAAGGCATAAAACTGGATTTGGGCAAGAGTAGATTAGTTGAGTGGCAGCTGCAGACAGGAGGGAGATGGTTGGTTAAGAGTGGATATAAGAGTGGATACAAGAGTGGTACAAGGAGGATAGAAGGAGGATAGGAGGAGGATACAAGGAGGTACAAGGAAGATACAAGAAGGGTACAAGGAAGATACAAGGTGTGAATGCATAACAGGAACAGAAAATGGGTCTAAGATTACCTACAGTAGCATCAAGTATTGCAATAAGAATAGTTAACTGTATATATTGATTTGCTAAGGTGATATGTGCAGTGTATAATGTGTTTCTTGCATACTATCACCCTTTATGTTTATGTATGAAATAGGGAAGTGTATGTCAGTATGAATATAGAGGAGATTTAAAGATATTCGTTTAGGTTAAGATAGAATTTAGCATCACTAGTAGGCAGTGACGTATATTTTCCTGTATGATCAACACTAATATTTGTTTAAGCTTTTTAGTATTATGTATCTATCATATGATCTGTCTCTCACCTCTCTCAAAGACTTCACAAACCTATATACATAATGATAGGGAAACGTCACATCATACACATCCTCCTCCTCCTCCTCCTCCTCCTCCTGTCTCCGCATTTCACACCAATCTCCTCGTATTCATCGTTCATCATGACTTTCATCTTCATTATCTCTCTCTCTCTCTCTCTCTCTCTCTCTCTCTCTCTCTCTCTCTCTCTCTCTCTCTCTCTCTCTCTCTCTCTCTCTCTCTCTCTCTCTCTCTCTCAATTGAATCTAATAAAACTTTTCCTCATACAATAGATATATAATAATTTCTTCTCTCCTTCCTTCTTTTTTTTCTCCTCATTCCTCCCCCTTCACCTTCCTCACCCCTACGCCCCCCAGTCCAGCCTCCCTTACTAGCAGGTGTTGTCCCGGGCGCTGGTGCGGGGGCAGGAGTTGCGTCACGTCGTAGGAGGAGTACTGGCTGACGAAACACTGTGTTCTGTAGTCGTACTGACGAAGAGTTGAGTTGCTCCACCAGTGATTGAGGTTACCATGTGCGTCCCTCATACTGCCTGTGTGTGTGTGTGTGTGTGTGTGTGTGTGTGTGTGTGTGTTTAGAGAGGGAGAGAATGACAACAGTAAAGCGATGTACTAATAACACACTGTAATGTTTGTGTTAGACGAATAAGAGACAGACAGATAAATGGATACAAAAACTATACATATTTAAGTTAATTGACTAACACACACACACACACTCACACACACACACACCACACACACACACACACACACACACACACACACACACACACACACACACACACACACGCACACACACACACCACCCACCTTTGTTATCGAACCCGTGTGTGGTCTCATGGCCTATTATTGCCCCCAAGCTGCCGTAGTTAAGGGCCCTGGAGGGGGGGGGGGAAGGAGGGTAGTTACTCTGAGTGGTAGTTAGTCAGGATTACTTCTTAAACTCCTTAACGTGATTCAACATTAACATTAATATTCAAGTAAAGACGTTGGATTAAAAGTGTCTGTTTTTAATCCTAAGAAGTTAATATAAGTTTGATTGAATAGATATTTATGTGTAGTTAGACTTATATTGCATATCTTATATTTGGATGACTTGCAAGAAAAAGCAGGTTGAGTTAAGTGATTGTGGGAATGAAGTAATGAAGTTAAAAAAGTAATTATGTTAGATTTCACGTAATAATAATAATAATAATAATACAATTGAGTCAAGGTTCTTCCAATTTAAGATCCATCTGTTTGAATAAGTAGATGAAAACCAATTAAAATCAACCACACCAAATTTAGATTCAAATAATTTAGGTGAAGATTACAGTTAAGACCTTTAGTTATTAATCTGTGTTGAGTGTAAGGTGTGACTCGGACTTAAGGTTTAGGGTTTAGTGTGGTACAAGGGCGGGAGGAGAACGCACGTGAGCCTCTCTGGGATGAAGATGGGCGGCTGCAACACGGCGAGAGGGATCACTGTGGCGGAGGAGGAACAAGACTAGTGGTATAGTAATAATCTTTTAAGTCATTTTCGAAAGCTTGCATTAAAACCAGAATTCTAGCTGAACAAACAATTATCTATTTAGCACAACAAACAACTGTGTGAGACTTACCGATGGCGTTAGTGACGGGAGAGTAGAAAGCGTTCAGTTCCAGGGGTCCTCTTGGCCAGCTACAAGACCAAAAAAAACAATAAGTGTAGGTAAAGGACAATTATATTCTTCATTCTTCGTAAAAACAACAACAATAACAACTTATATATTTAAAAAGAAGGGTTAATTTAGGTAAGGATAAGGAATAGGATAAGGATAGCTGGAGGTCTATTATATTTTTCATTGTTCGAAATAAAATAAAATAAAAATGGATATAGTTAAAACAGCACATCCAGGTTAGGTAAGGATAAGGATAAGAATAAGGATAAGGATAGATGGATAGATGGCACACTTACTTACCTATCCCTTAGTTGTGGCGAGGTAAGTGTGAGGAGTGACCTTCGACAGTGCCAAGCCGTGAGTGCCAGCATGTTACTGAAGTGATCGTTGAGTTTCATCACTGGCATCTGTGGTAGAAGGCGTTGTGGTGAAGACTAGTGTGGTGAAGGCGGCAGTGAGTGTGTGGTGAAGGTGGTGAAAATGGTGTAATGGAGGACAGTGTTATGAGGCGAAGGGACTAGAAATGGTGATGTATTGTTTATGAAAGGCAGTATAGTGAGTAAAAAATATGGTGAATTCTGATATTGAAATAGTGAAACCATCCTCCTCCTCCTCCTCCTCCTCCTCCTCCTCCTCACCCCCACGTGGTACTCCTCCAGCAGGGTGTTAGTAAGGGCGTGAGGGGGGAAGGCCACCAGGTGCTGCATTTCGTCCAGTTTGTGCAGTGCTTCCTTCAGAGTGACATTATCTATCCAAGACGCTTCCATCAGCTGGTTCCTGAAGGCTGCTGACACGTCCTTCACCACCTCCTGTGCCTGAAGGATCACCTCGAGTCATTGGGTGTATAATAACCTAACCTAACCTAACCTAACTAACCTAACCTAACCTAACCTAACCTAACCTAACCTAACCTAACCTAACCTAACCTAACCTAACCTAACCTAACCTAACCTAACCTAACCTAACCTAACCTAACCTAACTTAAGATCTACATGAGAGGGACATTTTAGCGTACGTCAGGGAGACTTACGAGGCTCTGGGCAGCGGGTGCGAGGTGGTGGCGGGTGTACAGAGCTCCCACGCCGAAGGGAAGTATAGAGCGTACCTTCTTTGCGCAGTCGTACCATCTGTAACAAGCGAACATTAAGGGCACAGTAGATTAGGTGATGGAAACCTGCGTCATGCTTCATTTAAGGGGTGAAGCTGCTCAGAATCAGTTACGAATAAAAAAAAGAATTGTATTATTGATTTTGAATATGTATTAGCGCCATCTAGATTTTTTTTTTCTTTCGGAATTTCAACCTCTTCTTCCTTCCTTTCTTTTTCAATCTCTCTCTCTTTCTCCCTCCCACGCTATCTCCTTTATCTATCTCTTCCTCCCACACTCACTCACGTCCTTGTGCTGCGCCTTCCTAGGGACCTGGAAGCATATACAAAGTCGTTAGTTAATAATGATGATGATGATGATGATGATGATGATAATGATAGTAATAATGATAATAGTAATAATGATAACTAATAACAACACTCTCTCTCTCTCTCTCTCTCTCTCTCTCTCTCTCTCTCTCTCTCTCTCCCCCCCCCCTCACCAGGTCACAGCGCGTCGTGGGGGGTGGGTCAGGACGCCGCTGTCAATCTCCTCACCCATGGCCATCACCAAAGGGAACAGCAGGTAGTTGGCTGTGGGTCAGGTCAGGTCAGGTCAGATCAGTGTCTATTATAGGTGGAAATTCGGCAGCAATTAGTCCAGCCTATAATGACCTACAAATTTAACCCTTTTTTTGTTTGTTTGGAGACTGTTCTTTTTCTTTTTCTTTATTTATTTATTTTTTGGGGGTTAGATTTTATTGATGTATTTTGTTTTATGCGTTTGCTTGTCTTCTCCTTCAATGCATTCCTGGGTAAGCTTGATTTTTTTTGTTATCTCTCTCTCTCTCTCTCTCTCTCTCTCTCTCTCTCTCTCTCTCTCTCTCTCTCTCTCTCTCTCTCTCTCTCTCTCTCTCTCTCTCTCTCTCTCACCCATGGTCTTGGCTGTATGGTGCTGCAATAGGCTGACAAGTCGAACAAAGTAGGCTGGTCTGTCTACTATTAGCTGTTGTGTCCCAGTCAGTTGTATTCCAGTATCCTGAAACACACTTTGGAGGAACTGTAGCCAGTCTACCTGAGGAGGAGGAGGAGGAGGAGGAGGAGGAGGAGGAGGAGGAGGAGGAGGAGGAGGAGGAGGGGTGAATGAGATAGAAAATAACATAGTAGTATAGGAGGAAGGAATAGATATGTAAAGATGTATTTTTTTTTCTCTCGTCACTCTCCTATACTTACTTCGAAGGTGGAGTTGGCGGCGTCTGTGAGTGTCTGCAGCCGATTCACTGTCATGGGGTTGTACAGCGTCCACTGGTCCATAGATTCCACCGACTCTGTAATCTGGCGGTGGTGTTAGAGGTGGTGGTAGTGGTGGTGGTGGTGGTGGTGGTGGTGGTGATTGTTTTTCTTAGCTGGTTTAAGTCCCATACACACTATACACATTCTATTTTTTCCTTCTATTTATTATTATTATTATTTTTTTTTACTTGATTTGTTTATTAATTCAAAGGCAAGACATCTATAGTTTGTATTTAGTTTGTGTTGTTTATGAATTATCTGTCTGGCTTTCATCTTCCTTCTTCTCTCCAACACGTTTCTACTGTACACATTTAGTAGAAGGTCCTTAAGAATCCTACCTTTTATAAACCTTAAGCCTATAATCCCCCTAAGTTTCCTTCCAGTTAATCCTAATTCCTCCTTCACTCCCTCCAGCATCACCTGACCTCCACACGTCCTCTCCTTCATCCCCATCCTTTATTCATTCCCTATCCCTATTCCTCCCTTCTTCATCCCTTATCCCACTTCTTTTCCTTCTTTAACCCTCTCCCTCTTAACCTCACCTCACATTTACCCTTCACACCTCTTCCCCATCTATTACAACCCCCCCTTCACACCCCTTCACTCCCCTCACCTCTGCTATCTTCACGCTGAATTCCCATAGGTCGTTCACGTTGCTATACAGATTATTAAGGAATGTCACGTTCCGCTCCTGTTTCCGCGCCGTCAGTAGGTACTCTCCAGTCTGCTTCATAAGGGTGATGCGAGCGGCCTTGTGGTAGCGACTCAAGGGGGTGATGGGAGTGTAAAATTGTCGCCGTAGAGGTAATAACCCTTGATTCATCTGGAGAAATAGCGGAGAATGTATGAATGTAAAACGATCAGTAATTTTTCTTTGAAGTTAATAAGTCTTCAGGAGAAAATTTCATAAGTGTTATGTATTTAATTATCTTTCCAATACTTACGTAGATCACTGTCTTGGAGGTGTTTCGACTGTCTGGTTCCACAGTGACACTAACGAGGTACTGGTTAGCGAGTGTCCGCCTCAGTCTGGATATAGTGTTCATTACATCGAAGTTCTGATCATCCCAGTCAGGTTCAAGCATTGGTAGTCTTCCTTCCCTCTCCAGCAGGTCGAGGATTGGCTGCAGTCCCACCGCCTCCCACTGAGCTGCCCAGGAGAATGATAGGATATGATGATAGGAATTTTGTACTGCGTTCCTTTATAGTTTAAAGTATGTAGAATGTTAAATTATCTGGATTTGATGTTTATATATATTTTTGTTATTGTCTATGCTGCATTACTTTCATTCTCTTTTTTGTGTGTTCTCTGTATCCTTCTAAGAATTTTATATATATTCAGTACATCTTCTACAGTTTCTTAGCGTCTTCCAGTAACCTCTTAACTATACTTACTCTCGTTGACACAGGCTTGGTAGATCGTTTTGGTGGCCTTGATGGTGTGTGGTTCCCCTGGCTTTGAGTCCTCTTCAAGTAAACCTGAAAAGAACAGTTTAGTTTAGATTAAGATTCGAAACATTTTACAAAACTATATATGTTTATGATTTTACATGATTTGATACGAGTTTGTTTAGTAAATGTTTTTGTCCTTCATAGTCCTTTGACCTGAACACTTCGAGGATGGTATTTAAAAGGTGAGATTGTTTCGTGGGTCAAGCGAGACAACCTCACACATTGACCTCACAATGGTTGGGTCGGGTCAGGTCACGCCGACTCACCCAGACAGGCGGGGTCAGTCGCTCTCCTCACCTCGGCCAAGTGACAACACAAGGAGCTCCGCATATTCTTTTGATTTTAACGAGTTACTGAAATAATCTAAATTACGACACACTATGACTTTCTGTGCAGTTCACGGGTGTAACTCAAGCCAGAGACGGAAAGATCCTGATGTGATATTACATAAGTTCCCTGAAATAGAAGCACTGCGAGTTATATGGATTAGAATGTGCAAGTTTGACAAGTCTATTTTGAATATGAACATGAAGAAGGCACGGGTCTGCAGTCTACACTTCGATTCTAATGACTACAAGAGACACGTCAAGTACGAGTTATTGGATCTACCTGTACCTAAACGCCTCAGAGTATTGAAAAGTGTCGCCATCCCAATGCATAAAATGCCACTATTCAGAGGTAAGTATATGATTGGTTGTGTATAACTGTTTGTAGTTTATGTAAGTGTAGTAGGATGTATTGACTGGTGTGGTGTAGAATAATATTGTAATGATAGTAAAAAGGAGGAGAAGAAGAGTGGAGGAAGGAACGTTGGATATATATTGGAGTGAGGTGAGGTGAGGTGTGTTCCCAGACTTGCTAAGCCTGTGGGAGGTCACTGTAAACTAAGATGTTTGTGTGTGTGTGTGTGTGTGTGAAAGCCATTGTCCTAACAACAAACTGGTATTTTACAGGTTTCACTGAGGACACAGGTGCTGCCTCTCACGTAGAGAAGGAAACACCAGGTGACCCAAACCCTTGTGGGATGGACGCAGCGGAGTTAGTAGACGAGGAAGGATTAAAGTGTACCATCAAGAAGCTGCAGCAAGAAATAGATGATTTGAAAAAGGAGCAAACTGCTTTACTAAAGGAAAATGAAGGTTTCAGAGAAGTGATGGAGTTGCGAGAACAAATGCAAAGTTCTTATGCCAGGTTTATACAAATAGCTGAATAATGCTAAAGAAAAAAACAAAAAACTTAATTATTTAAGAACAATCATTGTAGAAAATAAAAAAAACTTATATATGTGTAAAATGTATTGATTATGTAAACAACAGTTGCAGATCTTTCGGATTGCAATAACATTTGTTTATCAAGTGTTCGTGTATGACTAACAGTTTTTAAGGCAATGGCAACAACCCTCCTTTTTTAAATCAAGGTTAATTTACTGACAAATAAAGAATAAGGAAATGATAAATGACTTTAATTTGCTGTATTGTGTGGATTTAGGGTGGGGCTCATTATGCATTTTTGTCGTGGGAGACCAGTATCTCTGTAAAGTTGAATAATGTTGTATTTGTACTATTCTTATTAGAAAAACAAGGGCGAATCAGGGATTGATATTATAGTAAGAAAACAGTTTAGATCCGTGTTGGGCATGACCGAAAAGACAAATACTTGTTCAAACCCTTTGTTGGAGCCACAATAGGGTGTCTAATTAAGCAAGTCTCCCTTAAAATGTAGCTCGTTTTCCTTTTCTCTGATCGCCATAAATTAAATAATATACTGTGTTCCTTTTGCACTGGTAAGCTTTGATGAATATTTGGGTTTATTTTACTTAATATGTTTATTCATTAGTTAAAGCCTTCATATGTACGAAGTTATGTCTGTACTGATAAACTGAAATAGAACCAGATCAGTTTCCATCCTGCCGCCACCGTGTTTGTATTCCACCTCTTGGACGTGTCTGCCTCTGCTCGTATGTTTCCTTCTGTTCCTTTTGTTGGGACTAACACCCTTCATGTACTCCTAGTTACGTACTTCTCAACTCGTTTATAGCCTCCTCACACCTACTCTGCCTCCCTCACACCTTCTCCCTCCCTCACACCCTCTCCCTCCCTCACACCCCTTCTCCCTCCCTCACACCTACTCTGCCTCCCTCAGACCCTTTACCTACCTCGTACGTCTAGCAGTGTCTGTTCATCAAGGCTGTCGAAGGTGCCCCACCGGAACTTAGCCTCTGGGAGTGGGTGTTCCCTCTGCCAGCCGCCACATGCAAAGTCAGCGAAGTCATCACACGGGGATACACTCTCTTTCAAGGAGCTCAGGATGGCGCCAGCTGCAACGTGTTATAAGTCAGCATTAAAGGTAAATAAGTGTGTATATGACGTAGTGTATTATTATAATTGTTATTATTATCTTTTTTTATGTATGGTCAAAGGTTATATGGAAGTGTTTTTATTTTATTGTAGTTTTATGCATTTTATAATCAAGCTGTTGAACTTCAAAAACAAATGCAATCTTAGTTTTTCTATTGCATTCCATTTTTTCGAACACATGAACACATCAACTACATGATTTTCTTTTCAAAACCCGATCGTAAAAAGTAAAATAATATACACCACATAGGACTAGAAGGCTATTTTTTGCATATATTTTTGATTTTATTGTGTGGTGCAGGTGGTAGGAGTGAGTCACAGTGCACGTGGGAGTACTCACATGCTTTGTAACACTCCGCTGAGGTGCAGGTGTTTTGGGGCAAGTGTACCAGCAGGGAAACAACACCTGTGGGGATACACCCTTAATGAGACCTTGCCCTAATCACCCTCCCCCCCCTTTCTCTCTCTCTCTCTCTCTCTCTCTCTCTCTCTCTCTCTCTCTCTCTCTCTCTCTCTCTCTCATATGCATACACACACGTGGCATACATATAAAATCAAAATTACCATATCAAAGAGTTCCTGTGAGGTGCATGAGTCAAAAGAGTCATTTTGGTGATCGCTTCCACCTGGCTAATCACCACTCCAACGGCACCACGCATTTATATTGGTGTTTATTTTTTAGATTACCGTTAGTTGGAAGAATTTACCAAGAGTGATGAAAGTAAGATCATATGAAGCAGTATAATCTCTATTTGGAATTCTTAATATCTGAGTTGACGTTGTGTTTTAAGAGTAGACCATTACATCCCTAGTGCTTCCCACCTGCTAATAAAATGATTCCTAGCAGGGCTGCCACCACCCCCAGCAGGCAGCAGGACCCCAGCAGGAGCCCATGCTTAAGATAGGACAGACAGCCTTCCGAACCTCTGCATGAGAGAGAAAATCACATTTGCTGCACTGTATTTATAGTTTGCACAAAAGAAAATAAATATCAGAAAATTCCTCTTTACCCCCGTTTGATATCCCATTGTCATGCCCTTTGGTCATGCCCTTTGGAATGGTTCACACTTACTCGTGGTTGTAAGCTGCGTTCGCTGCGTCGTACTGGTGCTGAGGCTGCGAACGGGGAGGATCAGACCCATTCTGTTCCTCCAAGGGCCTGAGGAGAGATTACGTTGATGAAATCCTTGTTTAATTTAACCCTAGATCACCGTCAGCCACAGTTACACTTTTACCGCCACTGCATTTTTTAGCCACAATACTGCTTTTGAAAATATAACATTGTACAAAATTTTAGGAGTCGTAATACTGTCGCTACTGAAGGAGGGAGGTGACTCAGTCCTGTCCTGGCGCTACTCACTGTGCTGTGTCCATCGTACTGTTATAGTTGGGGGTCAGTTCCACGCCAGGTCCGTTGGGGGCTTGAGGGGCACCACTGGTCGGCCTCATGATGTGGCGCCGCTCATCCCCTGTGGCAGCCTTGGGGCCAAATCGGGTGAACTGTTTCAAACTCATCCCTGTCGCTCACCGTGTAAATCTTCCCTCCAAGTACGTCATGGAGTCTGGTGTGTGGTGACTCGAGGCACGAACGGCACTCCGGTTCAATTATAAAAGTCTCTTCATATCATTATAGTGTGGCAATTAATGAAGCACTGAGTGATGTGTTTGTTTAATTAACTCTACCTGGGTTAATTGGCTGCACCTTCCCAGTGAGTTCGGTGTTCAGTTTGACCCTCTCACCTGGCTCTCAACACTGCCTCACCTCACCTGCCCACCTGTTCCATGCCAACACACTGGCCACGTGGATCACCAAAGACTTCATTCCCATCCACCACCACACCGCCACACATCCACACATCCACACATCCACACTGCCTTCATCCTTCCTCCTTATATACTCGTGACTTAGATCATTGTTGTCCTGTACTAATTTTTCCATATAAGATTACACAATGTCAATGTAGTTATGTATTATTTATTTATTTTTCTATTTTGTTATATTGGTAGTGAAAAACGCTGGCAACTTTAGTCATAACGTATGTAACACAGGTGTTTGTAGTTTATGCACCTGTGTCTCTCTCTCTCTCTCTCTCTCTCTCTCTCTCTCTCTCTCTCTCTCTCTCTCTCTCTCTCTCTCTCTCTCTCTCTCTCTCTCTCTCTCTCTCTCTCTCTCTCTCTCTCTCTCTCTCATTAATTAAAGAATCCATATGCTATTATTGGCCTAGTTAATCAGCTTTCTTCTCAATCAGACAAGACGTAATAATATATAACAAAACATTCGCCTCTTAGAACAGTCATCAATGGTAGGTGGATGAATGACGCTAGTGGATAGAGGGAAGGTTAGGTGGATTGGTGGATAATAAGCTATTGGTGAGAAGTGGTTCTTAGGATAGTGATAATTTAATGGTATAGTTAATGGTTATGGAAGAGTAAACGTAGAAATGGTTACTAATAGAAGTGATATATAATGATAAAGTTTATAATGTAACTAGTGATTCATATATGATTTCTAGGCTAATAGATAATGATTAGAGTGGTGTCAATATAATACAGTGTAGAATAAATACAACAACAACGTGTTTCTAGTTTATTATTATGAATTAAGAACAAAACTTGAATAATAAGAAAACAAAACTACCACATAGTACATAAGAAATTGATTGATTGCTATAAGAATATAATAAATGAATAGAATAGTGAATGAAACTAAAGCAATTCATAGAAAAGTGAATAAAACCATAGCAGTTAATAGAATAAAATGATGGAATAATAAATAGAAGCGATAGGAAGGGAGCCGTTGCAAACACACATCCTTCCCACCGGACCACCGCACACTCATTTGTTTACACTTTGAGCCGCACCGTAAACACAAGGATACACCTGCAATAATTACCCTTAAATCACGTTAAAAAACAAATTAACTCAGGAAAGTATATTAATTAACCCAATACTTTACTTTACATCATTAGTGGTAATTAATTTGGTAGATTATTACAGTGATTCGGGAAAGTTACAATATTATCACCTGTTTTCGGCCATCAGATTTACGTGGAGGAAAAAAAATATTCCGAAAGATAGATAAAGACAGAGAGATAATAAGACAGGACAATGGGTCTTCATAGTATTCTGAAGAAGTTGAAGCAGAAGGAGCATGAAGTTCGTCTGCTTATGCTGTATCCTTTTATGGTGTACACAAGGCTGCCCTCCCACGCACTTATCTTCTTTCTGTCACCTGATGGGAATGTGTGTGAATGTGTTTGTGTTTGAGGTTGTTATTGTTTTGTTGTATGTGTTCTATGGTTTATTTTGTTATGTCATTTATATATTTGGTGTTTTTTTTTATTATTATGAATTCTTATGTATTTTGTGTTTTGTGTATGTTGAACTGTTTCGAATATGCAGTTGTGGGATAATCTCTCTCTCTCTCTCTCTCTCTCTCTCTCTCTCTCTCTCTCTCTCCCTCTCTCTCATGCATTTACACACTATTTTCATAACCTCTTTCTAACACACCTCCTGTAAGTCTGAATCATCATTGCATTCAGAGTGGTTAAGGTTCAGTGTAACTCCATCAATTTTGGATAATGTGGAAGTGTGACAGGACCCACTTTCCCGATGAATACCGATAAGAGTAACATTTCAGGGAAGGATATGAACAAAACAAGGAATTTTCTCTGCTTTTTATAGTGATTGCCGTACAAAACTCATTAATATACACCAAAAAAAACACCTTTACCCTAGATATTGGTGATTGAGTTACATTGAACCTATACCGAAGAACTAGGTAATGATCACCCACACAAACTAATCTGATATAAATCCCTCAACACATTAATATGATACTATGATAATTTTTTGTTTAATGCTATTTTTTATGCTATTGTAACCAGCTCCTGAGATTAGCGTAGAGTTCCTTTCCTTAACGGAGACACCAGTGGCTTGGACAACGCCGGGAAGACTACAGTGGTGAAGAGGTTCTGTGGTGAGGACATCAGCACCATCTCACCCACCTACGGCTTCAACATCAAGACGGTAGAACACGTCGTCGATAAATATGAGTAAGTTTGTGTGTGTGTGTGTGTAACTTTACTGCCATGTCACTTTTTTATTTATCCGTTAATTTATTTATAGTCATTGGTTCTTTAGACATATATGTATCCAAGTTTGTTGCATAAGAAATGGCCATTACTAGTTACTATTGCTGTCGTTGAATAATTCTTTTCTTGTAGAGCAGTGACGCATGTGCCAAGGTAAACCATTTTTATAAGTTTAATAAGACTTTGGCTTCAGTGATAATTGACCAATCTATGTCTTTGCTTTCTGCTTTACTATTCTTCTACTATTACACATTTTTATTACAAGTTTGTTTATAAGAGTCACTACTTTTCTTTTTCCTACCACTTCTTTCCATATTTCTACACTGTACATATACGAACTAATTCTCTGTATTCCCAACAGGTACAAGTTGAATATCTGGGATGTGGGCGGACAGTGTTCCCTCCGCTCATACTGGCGGAACTACTTTGAGTGCACGGACGGCCTCATCTGGGTGGTGGACAGTGCTGACGTGGACCGCATGAGGGACTGTCAGGGGGAGCTAAAGAAACTGTTGGAGGAGGAGGTGTGTGGTATAAGTTTGAGTGTAGTGTGTGTGGTGACTGTGTTTGTGTCTCGGGAGGTGAATGGATGTTTGTGTGTATAGTGACGATTAATATTCATCATGATTTTAAAGTGAGTAGTAAGAAGCAAAATATATCACACAAGAACTATTATTATGACCACCATCATGTAGCAGTATTAGACAGATAGATAGATTCACTGCTTTGACTTTATTTACTTATGACCCATTTTTTTGCAGAGGTTGGCCGGAGCGACTCTTCTGGTATTTGCCAACAAACAGGATCTTCCAGAAGCAGTCTCCTCCGAGCAGATTAGAGATGTGAGTTATGTTTTTTTCAAGCTAAATCATCGTTATTCTTGTACTCATCGTCACCATCACCATCATTATCACCATTATCATATTCATCATCATCATCATCATTGTCATTTATTATTTTCTTTTTCATCATCATTGTCAGCCATCTTTAGGGAAAGGAAAGAGCTCACGCAACATGATTATTTAGAAAGAATATGTAAGTGAGATAATGTAATAGGTTGTATATAGTTTGAAAAAATGTATATCTGAAGATGAAATACAGGAGGGGCTTCAAATTCACATTGCAATACCTAACACAACTTATGGTACTGTTCGTTTAATTATTTATTTTTTTCTTTCCTCTCCCTTTGACAGATTCTTGACCTGAACTCCCTCAAAACCCACCACTGGTACATCCTCCCGTGCAGTGCCGTCACCGGGGAGAACCTGGTCGATGGAATAGACTGGCTGGTGCGGGATATTGCTGCAAGAATATTTACCCTCGAGTAATCCTGTTCTTGCTTTTCCTTTCAATTTTTCTTAAGAGGTACTGGAAATATTTTATGTTTTTTTAGAATGACACAATTTATTTAACTCTTTATGTTCTTCAGAGTGATTAGATTTGTTCCGTCTGTCTGTCACGTTCTTTCATGTGTTCCTTTATGTTAAGATAAGAGCTTATGTTAGTGAGCTTGATACTAAAATATGGACTACCTAGTGTATGGAGAAAGCTAGAAGCCAAATATTGCCTGTAGATTATCTTGTACTCATCACATTCATATACACTTAGTTTGTTATGTATTATAATTCTTTATTTCCTGTCGTTAAGTAATGGTGAAAGGAGCATGTTACATTTTTACGTTGCTTCCACGTTGTTGTGAGTTAATGCTAAATTGTTTTCATTATGTGGCCAGAAGAGAGTTGCACAAAAGTATATTAATTAAGAGAATGAACAAAGGCAGGATTAGTTACCTAATTACGTTACGAATAGAGAATCATAGTCAAAGCCACACAGTAACAGTTGATGGAAGTCATGCGGAGGCTCAACTAACTTGTCCGTGAATGAATGCGTGACACAATCTGATGTGATAGAGAACAGAGGCTGGCAGTGCACTATCATATCCTATAAAGCTGAAGGATGAGGAAATGGAAATGATAAAAAGGATTATAATTATAGGATATCAAAACATATAGAAGGTTTTGTATGCCTTGAATGTGAAGGAATTTATTGTTTAGTAGTAGTGGAGGGGAGTGGTGAAATGTTTTACACTCAAATGGTTTAGTCATGTGGAGAGAATAGGAGAAAGTAAGATGACGAGGAGATTATAATAGGTGGATGATGTAGATCTAATAGGAATACATAGGAAGTCAGGTGTTGTAATACATGAGAACGCATAGTGAGGTTGAGGGGAATAGGGTGCAAAGGTGAAGTGTATAGACAGCAACTAATAGTCTTTTGTTGTGGCCACCCCATTGTGGGAATTCCAAGGAATTGATATTAGAGTAGATTATATTATATTCAAGCATGCGACAATTTAGTGATTTTTTGTGGATTCAAACTTTTGTTGAAGTGCACAAACTTTTGTTATGAAAGAGATAATCAAAGTCTCAAAGAAAATATGAAACTAGTATTACAGTTAATCTAAATAAGGTCTGTAGCATATTATTTATTAGCTTCATATGTTACAGTAGTGTGAGTCAGAAGCAACGGATGAAGTAAATTTATATCAAAAGTAGTATAATGCTGGTTCTTAAAGAATAATCATATAGTTTCAGCTTATAGTTGGTATTTTATTCACTTGGTAGAGGGCTGGGTGGCTCTGTGGTGCAGTGCTCGGCTCGTGACTTAAATGTTGCGAGTTCGATCTTGGCTCACGGCAGCTTCTTGGTGAGAAGGGCAGCGCTCTCGTTAACCCTAGCAGAACTATATGATAATTTAATCAATTTATTCACTAGATAGATGATTGTATTCAAGTCCAGATGCTTTAACTACAGGGAGTATGTATCAGCTGCATATATTGCATGTGTGTGAATGAGGGAACACAAAATAGATTTATACATACTATAACTGTAATAGTACAGTGATGGTTTCAAAGGGATGATGCTTTCAAAACCTCAAGCATATAGCTAATTTATGTATATTATTTTGATGAATTACTCTAATTTCAGACAATTCAAGTACTGGGCTAATGCTTACTTTAGTGACCAAACTAACTGTACGAGGTGACTCAACTGGCTTGTGTGTGTGTGGACTTAACATCAGTGGTGTTGCCCTGTGTGTGGTGTGTGCATGATGGTGAGAAAACTTAACATGTCACTAGCCACCCAGATTACATGTCACATTGTTGTATATAACGTAAAGGGAAGTAAGGTTGTTGGGTGCAGCAGATAACACACAGGAGGGCCAGTTGGGTGAGACTTACATTTTGTTTATTTGTCTCATCAGATAAGTTATTGATGCATAGGCTTAGCTCAGCATCCACTATCTCATCTTTTATCATTCCCATCCATCCATCCAGTTGCCTTATCAGCAAGGTTTTTCTAATACATTGATACCACTTATTCTATCACTGGTAATAAGCTCTTGTCTTTGGAAGCCGCTCATATCTACCAGTAACATTTATATCTAATCTGAGGCAACATTTAATTGTTCAATGTTGCAAGTTTCCACTGTTACTACGCTACCCTTGAGATTATTGGTGCTTGAGAGACCTGTCAAGATAGCTCAGCATTCAAGGTCAAGTAGGAAGAGTTAAGGTCACATAGAAACAGACTTATAAGAGGAAGTGTAACGTGCTTCATACATTTTTTTTTATCAATATTTTCCTTATCAGAGAAAGTCCAACAGGGTGATGAGCTGTCTTCTCCATTAATAAACTCATGGTGTGTAAAAGATTTATTAATTTGAAGGATATTGCACTAACATATTACAGGATCTCAATTTTGGTAATGTAATGCAAAGTGTTATTGCAGAAGCATTTTGTATGTTCAATACTATGTGTATCTGGTGGTACTATATGTTATATGCTCATTAATTAGTTGTAGTCAATTGCAGCTTAGTAATATAACTTAAGTATTTATAATCATTCCCACTTGTTGTATAAATGAAGTGGTGTTAGGCTCAATATAGAATAATCAGTCAAAAAGTTGGTAGTTAATTGAAAAAAAATATATTAAGTATGTTTGACGTCTCATAATCACAAGTTCAGTCTCTTTTAGTTGTCTCTTTTGTATTAAGTGAAGGAATTGAGGTTATTTTTCTTATTCAACCTTTTTATATATAAGTATTTATTTGTTATTGAGGAGCAGTAGGTGGAATTGCATCTATGTTATGTCAATTACTTGTTTGTTGTACTTATAATCTCGTATGTATTGTAGCTATAATACACCTATGTCTCTATAGCTATATCGACGTAAAATTTAAGATATAGCTAAGCCTAATTACATAACTTCATAACACCACAATACAAAAATAATAAAATATACCAAACCACACACCTAAAACAATAAATAAATAAAAATAAACCTGACTAAGAAAACCATTTATTATACATCCTCCTTTTAAAAATACGGAAGAAAAAAAAATTAGAAAAAATATGAAGTTAAAGTCAAAGTCAAAGGCACGTGTTAGGACGAGTTATTGGCGGTGGTGGTGGTGGCGGGAAGGGAAGGCGTGTGTGTGTACGTGTGTTTATAGTGCCTCGAACTACCCTACAGGACTAATAACTTCAGGATCAGTGCAATAACATACAGAGGAGTCATTAGTGTATACATGAGGAAGGTAAATATTAATGGTGGTTTTGTTTATCTGCTTATGTCAAATTTTTATATCTTTTCCTGTTTTTCTCTTGATTTTTCTGTGTTTTGTGTTTTTATTAACGTTTTATTTGTGTTTTATGTGTGTTTGTTCTTTTGTGTATGTGTAAGAGTGATTGTGTTATCAGTTACAGCCTAAAATTGATGTATTAGATAGGCCTATGTATGTGTATATGTGTGTGACGTATGAAAGGTAAAACTATTGATTAATTGATTCTCTAAATGATTTACCTGTGAATAATTAGGTGATACGGCCTCAGAAAAACAAATTATAGTATTGGAATCATATTAGTTCTATAATAATGCTTGTATGACGTATAATATAAACAAGTTATATATGTATCGTAAAGTTGTAATTGATTTTTATTCCCCTAAGATGAATTCTGAATAAGGAAAATGATAAAAAAAAACAAGATTATAGATACCATAGAGGAATAATTACATTAAAACTACTAAATTGTGTCTTTTAATTTACATAAAGAGTAAGGTTAAGTATGTTATGTAAGGTAAACTTGAACATGAAAAGTTAGTGATATTACTTCAGAATTACACCCGTCCCGTCCTACCATGAATGAAGGGGTTATTAATATTGACCTGATTATTAATAGCCACTAATGAGGGAGGTAATTGTGTGTATTTTAATGATGTACTGTACTTATTTCAGGGTAAAGTACATTAAGGAGAAAGAGAGAGAGGAAAGAAGGGATTAAGGAAGAGATTTTTACTGGTGAAATTGCAGTGTATTGTTAACTCTTTTAGTACATCAATTATTACAGTGATTTTTGAGTTCCTAGAATCATATATTGAATTGTTATTTATGTTATTATTATCAGAAATGTGAAATATATGAATAGATAAACAATTCAAATTCAAAGTTAATAGATCAGTAAAAATTTAAGTACTGAAATAACCAATCTTAACCTAACCTAACCAATAATTAACCTGACTTTATTGAGATGATGTGAATAGAGTCAGTCGGGTCTTCGGGTCATCAGTATTTGGAGTCTGAGTGAGAGCCAACGAGGTTAACGAGGAGCTTGGTCAGACGGTAATAATAATAATAATAATAACAATAATAATAATGATAATATATTAGGGTCTTATACATGTTAATGAAGGTATCCAATGTAATGTATTTGCAGTGGTAATGACATGTATAAGAATTAAGTTTATAATGTTAGGAACTCAAAGCACTGAGAAGAATTGATGTACTAAGGGTTGGCAATGAAGTTTAATAATATCACATTTCTTACTTTATCTATAGTTGTTCTGATGTGATGGAATTTGAACCTGTGATCATGAGTGTGTGTGTGTGTGTGTGTGTGTGTGTGTGTGTGTGTGTGTGTGTGTGTGTGTGTGTGTGTATCTAGTGTGAAGTATTGTTTTTACATAATCATCATAACACTTTACAGCTTTGGGAATGTGATTTTTGTACACCTTACTGGATTGTGTGAATATTTTTAATTTTCGTCGCAGATTTTTGCTGTTTTAGAAGTAATTAATTTGTTTTTGAGTGTGTACAACAAATTGGTGATCTAATGCCCAGCCACAGCCCATCATTGTTAATTGTTTCAAAGTTAGGAAATAGGAAATTGTACTTTGCAGTTGGGAGTCTGTCCGTGCTAGTTACGGCAATTGTGTAATGTCTTGTGTTTTGAAGCAATGAAAAGTTGATCTAGACGAGTAATTAGTGATGAGAAGGCTGCGGCCGGTGATCAAACCCCTGACAGTACACTCTACGTACCAATGCCTTACTAACTTACTAATCAGACCATAATGATCACTGAAGAAAATTGAGTACATTTTAATTCAATCATGTGTCGGTTAGCATCCTGTAGCACATTGAGTTTGTTTTCTTTCCTTGAGACAACTTACGAGATACTTGAACAATGTCAATTTGATATGAACTGTTAACACCACAAGAATAAATGCAATACATAAGACCAAAAGTAAATGCACTCAGGATGTCTCGGCAAACACGATTAAGCCGGCTATTCTCACAAAGTCTTACAAGTAGCTGGAAGTACCTAGTTAATTTAGAAGGTGACTTAATCTACCCTTGGGAAGTATATATATGTCTCTAATACTATGAACGATAAATTGAATATATATTTGACTTTCTTTTTGGTTAGATTTTTTTAATAATCTTACTTTTTGAAGAGTTTTTGCAGTGAACTCTATGAAGATACTAGGAGTCCGTGGTCAAAGTACTAAAGTTAAAAGTTCTGAAGAGTGTGTGTGTGAAATTACCCTTAGTCACCTGATAGCAAGGTGAAGATGGGGTCTAGTGGGTGTGTTTGGTCACCTGGATGATAAACACAGAGTGAGTGATGGAATTAGTAGAAGAGTCTTATCTCCTAATGATGTAAATAGATCAGTCTTGTTAATTTGACGAGTACATAATTGTGGGGGCTCATAAGGGCAGATGAGAGAGAGAGAGAGAGAGAGAGAGAGAGAGAGAGAGAGAGAGAGAGAGAGAGAGAGAGAGAGAGAGAGAGAGAGAGAGAGAGAGAGAGAGAGAGAGGTGTCAGAAAGGAAACGAAGGAAGGAGAATAGAGGATAAAAAATAAATAAATATGGTAATAATTGGTAAAGAAAAAGGTAAAGTGAGTTAGTAATAGTTGGCATCAGTTCTGTAACCATTATGTAACCTCATGCTATCAGGCTGTATCCTTGGCCTTGCTTATCTTGGTGCCTGGGGTCAAGGGTCAAGGTAATGGCGTGATGATATTCTTAGTGACCTCCTGGGAGTGATCTTGTCCGTGACTCCCAGAATTTTGCCACCTCAGTGCACTTACCTATCGTGATTTATCTTATATTTATGTATTATCACTTATTTTTTCTTTTGTATATCTATTTATGTTCTTGTTGTTGCGTATTTCTCCTTTTTCTCATCATAGACTCTTGTACCAGACTGTACGAGGATAAGTTTTGCAGTACGTATAGTTGATTTGTTGTCCGCACCAAGACCCGACAGCAGAATTAGTTTACCTCTACCACATCAGATTCACTCCATCCTCTCCCCCACACCTGATCCAATCGGCTGATCAGACCAGGCGTGGTAGAGCATACTGTCGAGGCATTCAACGCATAATCATTCTTCCTTGCTCCACAGACATCCTTTTTGAACCAAATGTTCTTTTCACACTGTCCATCCATCCCATTCTTGGTCTCCCTCCACCTAACCTCTCACGTCAAACCTGTTTTATCGTCTTCACCAATCTCTTGTCATCCAGTCTTTCTGTGCCTATTGATGATAATGATAATAATAATAATGATGATAATAATAATTCAGAAAACTGCAAATTGATTTTGGTAAATACTTTATATTCCCTTACATGTCTGGTGATATTCCCCTAAAATGAAAAAAACATGAAATACACCAGAGTAAATCTTTCACACACTAAGCAGGTTTGGGGCCATGTGCAAAAGATATATATTTCTTCATATTTCTACCATCCACTTAATTTTTATCATATAATTGCTTCACACACTTAACAGGGATAAACGGAACCACACTCAGGTAAAGAATCTCTATTACATCAGTACTGTTTAAGGACAGTTGATTGCTGGGATGAAATATATTTCTCTATGCTTTTTTTTTTATTAGTTGTGACATGATAAGGTAAATTATAGACCAGTGAAATGCAGGCAGACAAAGCTTAACATGTTGGATCTGGATGTATGGGGTGTTGCATCGTCCCCATTAGATCAGGATGTAAGCATTGCATTGTGTCCACCTATCCCAACCACATCATTCCAACTCTCACAACCACACTCACTTCGATGCTTTATATTTTCCGATCCAAGTGCCTGCCTTCCATTCTAGATCAATCCCTCATCCATTGACTTTCTATTATCAATATCTTCTACTGCTTAATGATGACAGTAATGTGATAAATATTGATCAAATTACAGGTACACCACTGACTTATTGGCTATCTTGCTTCCAAAACCATGTTGGGTTAAATTTTTTTTAATTAATATTATTCTTAGATTGATCTGGACTGGTGTTCACATGTGGCAACACTACTGACTTAGTAGGATTAAAGGTGATCCATAAATTAAGAATGTCATAAGATTACCACCAAATTAGGCTCTGTAAGAAATTCAAGTGTGTGTGTGTGTGTGTGTGTGTGTGTGTGTGTGTGTGTGTGTGTGTGTGTGTGTGTGTTATATAACGCCATCTGTGGCAGTCTAGTTAATGCTCCCTCCCCCCACCACACACCCACACTCACTGATTAATTATTATAGGCTTATGTTCTGATAAGCGTAAGTTAAAAAATTATTTACAACCCGTATATGATGGCTAGTAAGATAACTGTACTCCACTCCCTCGATTTACGATTGATAAGCCAACCGTAAACCAATCGATCGTATACCGAAGTTATATTGTAATGGGATACATAGGAATGCGTTCAATACTGTTTATAATACCACTTAGTATTATACGTTCATTATTGTTTGATTATTTTTCTATTGTGGAATGGTGATCTGTAAAAGGTGTATTGTCATAAATTGAAATTAATCTTATCTGAGAGAGAGAGAGAGAGAGAGAGAGAGAGAGAGAGAGAGAGAGAGAGAGAGAGAGAAGAAGAAAAAAAAAATAGAGAGTGAGAGAGAGTATAATAGTGTCTTGATTTCCAATATTGCAGAGTGATGAGTGTTTATGAGAAAATGAGTGGCTGATGGCTTCTTGGTAGTAGCAGATGGCAGGTGGCAGATGTCTGAACTATCCTCTTCCTCCTCCTGTTCTTCCTCTTCCTCTCCATTACTATTATTATTATTATTATTATTATTATTATTATTATTATTATTATTATTATTATTATTATTATTATTATAGTACTGTTCTTCCCTTTATAGTAAGCTTAGCGTTACGTAAGGTGTCTAACAATACTTAACCTTTCACCATTATTAAACATTATTATTTTAACCCTTTAACTCTTTCATAATTGTTAGGTTCGGTTAGGTTTTTCTCCATTTTTGTGATCTTTTTCCTTCGTGCCCCACCCACCCCTTTCCTCCGCTATTCTCGTCCAGTCCCTCCCTCCCTCCCTCTCTCCGTCCCTCCCTCCCCTCTCTCCCTCCCTCCTTCTCTCCTTCCATATCCTCCCTCAGTAACTGGTGAGGATAACGCGCGTGACGTCACATGAGGTGATCTCCAAACCCCGCCTCTCTCTCTCTCTCTCTCTCTCTCTCTCTCTCTCTCTCTCTCTCTCTCTCTCTCTCTCTCTCTCTCTCTCTCTCTCTCTCTCTCTCTCTCTCTCTCTTCGTTACATTGGTTCGTTGTTTGTGTAAACATGGGTGATTCTCTCTCTCTCTCTCTCTCTCTCTCTCTCTCTCTCTCTCTCTCTCTCTCTCTCTCTCTCTCTCTCTCTCTTCGTTACATTGGTTCGTTGTTTGTGTAAACATGGGTGATTCTCTCTCTCTCTCTCTCTCTCTCTCTCTCTCTCTCTCTCTCTCTCTCTCTCTCTCTCTCTCTCTCTGTGTGTGGGGTGGAGACGCCTGACTTTTGGAAGGAAGGTGTATATGATAAGGAAGAGAGGGAGGAGATAAAACATGGAGGGAGATTGGGGGGCACAGGGAGAACGAGGGGGGGTGGGTGGGATGCTGCGGTAACACACACACACACACACACACACACACACACACACACACACACACAGAAGTATGTAAATTCCTTAGTATTTATTTATTCAAAACTTACTCTTCACACACATATGCAGTGATACCTAAGAAAAAAAATTGCTACAGTTTCAACAATAAAAAACTAATACATATTTTTTATTTATGCAGGTTTTTTCTTACTTACCCTTCGTACTCGTCCCTTTAAATCATCCTATGTTGTTATTATTATTATTATTATTATTATTATTATTATCATTATTATTATCTCATATGATATACACACACAAAAACAACAACCAGGAAATCAAGTATATATTATAATCAGCAGCATTTATCTATTTTTTAACAAACTCAAGAAGAAAACAAAAAATACACAAAAATATATACACGATTGATGATGAAATTTTAAAACGTTCATAATTTTCTTCGTAATGTGATTTCTTAAGACTATGACAACTACCTTTTAAACAGGAGGATGTGTTTCCGGCGCTACTGTGTTTGAGAGAGAGAGAGAGAGAGAGAGAGAGAGAGAGAGAGAGAGAGAGAGAGAGAGAGAGAGAGAGAGAGAGAGAGAGAGAACAAGAGAACAGCCTTGGGTTTTGTAGTACACACAACAACTCTTTCTCTCTTTCTTTCTTTCTTCCATTCATACTTTGCACTACCTCGACACGTGCTGAACCGAAACACAATACATACGCCAATTGGTTTGTTTACTCACTCACTCACTCACTCACTCACGTATTAATATATTCATTCAATCATTCATTCATTCATACACAGACCTAACGCCTCGCCAAAGTAAACATTTATACGTTTCATCAACACTTAGATATAATCATTAAACATTATATATTTACTTTCTTATTTATATATTTACTTATTTGTTTATTCATTCATTCACTGATTTACGTGTCCACAGAGAGAGAGAGAGAGAGAGAGAGAGAGAGAGAGAGAGAGAGAGAGAGAGAGAGAGAGAGAGAGAGAGAGAGAGAGTAATGCATTGTGGAGTGGATGGAATGAAAGGTTTTAACACACGTGCGGTGCGGGTAGACGGGCTAATTCATAAAGGGCGCGGCAGTAGAGAGAGAGGGCGTGGGGGGGGGAGCCAGTGTGTGACCCAGTGCTGGTGACACCCTGGGGACTAGGGCACCAAGTCATGAGGGCGTGGGAGGTGGTAGGAAAGGCAAAAAGGGAGAGAGAAAAAAAAGAGTTAAACTATCTTCTATGTATGTTATTATTTTTGATCAAGTGTATTATTTTGTCTCCTCTGTGTGTATCGTTTTCCCCCTTGTTTTGTGTTTTGGCCTTGTTTTTGTTTGTTTTATGTACGGTGTATAGAAAGAAAGAAACACAGGTGGTATGGTAGCTTTGTTTTATATTTATCTCTATCGTTGTCCTACTTCTCTGTGCGTTAAATTAGGTTTTCCCTGACGCATATATTTACATTCACACTTAACCCTTTTTTTTTTCTCTCCCTCACTCATATTCTCTTGCATTCACTATAAACTTTTACTTCCTCACATCTCTCATCTTATTATGAATTTCAAGTCATGTATACTTAATCTTATTTACCTATTTCCTGTGTTGTCTGTGGCGCCTGTACAGTTTTTCGTGTGTTGCGTGTGTTGCGTGTGTTGATGTGTTGACGTTAATCTGGTCCAGGTTTAATAATTTCCTTGATGCCATTGACTGATACGCAAGGTTATGAAATGATTACATCGACCGCAGATTTTGATGGTGTTAGTGTGACTTTAAGTATTTGTATAATTATATGTGTGTTGCTTGTGTTGGTGCAATGTTACTCCTTTAAAAGCCTGATGCCTAGTAACTCCTTCTGTGTGTGTGTGTGTGTGTGTGTGTGTGTGTGTAGCGAAAATGTTGCGGTGCCGGGCCACGTGTCACCGGAACCCGTCAGAAGCATTGCCGTTTGCCGCCTCTTTGCGCGGGCTGACGTAACGGCTATACACTGTGTTGTTTGCATTCATTTGTTTGGCGGCCGCTAGACACCCTCCAGCTGCTACATTGCATTTACTGATAGAACCAAACGAACCGGAGAGTCAGTCTTGAGGTATATGGGTAGTATCTTCATTAGCCATTGATTTATTGATAAAGTATAGCAGCTGTGGTGTGTGGCAGTGGCAGGAAAGGGGCGGGAGACTAGCGTGAGGGAGACTGACTGACTGAAAGGTAGACTCCGTGAGGGGCCGAGAGGCGAGAACACACTCCGGCTCCACTGGCAGACTTGGCTCAGTGTAAATATAACCGTGGGTGTGGAAGGGTGTCACTCGCTGGTGGCTCTTGCGGGAAAAGAGAGACTTGTGTGCTGTGTGCTGACAAGAGGTGCGTAGTAGGAGGATGAAGGCCTTGGTTGGGGCTGGTTCAGGGCCACTCTAGAATTTGAGAGAGTACGTGTGTTTGTGTGTGTGTGTGTACTGCCTCGAAGGTCTTGCGTAGGGTGTGTGTGTGTGTGTATGTGTATGTGTGTGTGTGTGTGCAGCGTGGGTGGGTGTCGGGTGTTGTTTTAACCTTCCCCCACTCCCTTCCTCCTTCACTCCTTCACTCATTTAGGGGTGGGGTGAGTGTGGTGGTTGGGTTATAACGTTGGTGGTGGGTGTGTGGCAAGGCAAGGCAAGTCCAACGCACCGTGCCCCTTCACTTAGGCTGTGTGTAATGTGTGTGTGTGTGTGTGTGTGTGTGTGGTATGGCATGCGGCTGCAACTCATAACATTCCTGGGTAAAAAAAATAAACTGCCGTGTCTAATGTCTCGTGTTTCGGCGACCTGACTGATGGCTGGGAAAGTGTGTGTGTACTGTTTGGTTGTTTGTCTCGTTTTGTTTCTTCATTCATTTACTTCTGTGTGGAATAATAATACTAATAAACTTATATGAAATTGTAGCCTTTGCATAATATAGGTTAGGTTACACAATTGTGAGAGTGAGGCGTGGTAGCCTTTAAACATATGTGACTAGTTAATACATTGGGAAAGGCTTCTGTGTGTGTGTGTGTGTGTGTGTGTGTGTGTGTGTGTGTGTGTGTGTTACGTATTCTTCTACACTATCTATCGGCGCCACAAGTTATAGTATCGAATTAATGTATCTGATTTTTACATAAAAGCGTTCATTATGTCTTATCGTTATCATTAGATAGGAAGAATGGTAGTGGTGATGGTGGTACGTATCCTTGTGTATATATGTATATATATATTTATTTATTTATATAACTAAGGAGAGATTTTGGAATTACGGTTGAAAAATTGAACCACGTCTGTTATGAAATTAAGCAGTTCAATGATGTGCAGTCACTCTCTCTCTCTCTCTCTCTCTCTCTCTCTCTCTCTCTCTCTCTCTCTCTCTCTCTCTCTCTCTCTCTCTCTCTCTCTCTCTCTCTGTCTGTGTGTGTGTTTTGTGTTCATAGTGTATGCAAATTTCCTCATTAACTTCTGAGAACACTCCTGTTTTAGATGTTTGGTACTACTACTACTACTACTACTAAAGGAAAAAAATAATAGGAAACTCACAGTAATAAACTTTATAATATATGCAGGTGAGACGGGACGTGTGTTTACCTGACATTTATGTTTGTATGTCAAGGTGTAAAGAAGAGGAGGAGGAGGAGGAAGAGAAAAGAAGAGAAGCAGAGGAGGAGGAGGAGGAGGAGGAGGGAGGGGGGGGGGATGCAATGTCTAGCCTCTTGACTGCAGTGTTTCGCAATCCATATGTTTAAAGCTCCATCCTCCATGGTGTGTGTGTGTGTGTGTGTGTGTGTGTGTGTGTGTGTGTGTGTGTGTGTGTGTGTATGTGTGTGTGTGTGTGTGTTTGTTTCCCTTCGCGGTATATTTTTAGTGTCAGAGCGTTGCACTTTATTTTAAGGGCGGTAAATGTGAGATAGAAGGAGAAGGTAGTGGTGGTGGTGGTGGAGGGTAGTGAATGGTGTGGGTGGTGGAGGGGGAGGCCTTAGTGGGGGTGTGGGTGGGGGTGGTAACGGTGGTGGAGTTGGTGGAAAAAATGCTCTAGAAGTGAATGAGCTGAGACGTTGTTGTTGTTGTTGGTGTTGTTGTTGTTGTTGTTGGTTGTTGTTGTTGTTGTTGTTGATGATTGTGGTGTTGAAGAGGGATTTGATCGAGTCTTTTAAATCCCTACTTTTGCTTCACTTTGGGATTAGATAAAGATGAATAGTAGTAGTAGTAGTAGTAGTAGTATTAGTAGTAATAGTAGTTTGGGGTAACAGGTTATAAATTGACCTGTAAACAATACTTTTAATACACCTACAACCCCCCACACCACCTACACCTCACCCCACCCTCACCACAAGCTCCCCTCCCCCACTCCCCCACACATCCACCACCATCACATCACATCATCACTTTCAATGTCTTTACTTTCTTACGTAGTGACTGGCTAGTGTATTTATTGTTTTCTTTAATGAATGTATTTGTCCTCATTGTATATTTGCTGTCCTTGTGTGTGTGTGTGTGTGTGTGTGTGTGTGTGTGTGTGTGTGTGTGTGTGTGTGTGTGTGTGTGTGTGTGTGTGTCTAGCCTTTCTGTTTCCAATCCTTGTCCTTGTTCTCGTCCTTCTTTTTTTTCTATTTTTTTTTATATTTATCCTTGCATTATCCTTTTGTGTTTTCTTCTATCTTTCTCATTCGTATATTTTATTTATCTTCGTCATATTATTATTTTTTCTGATTATTATTATTATTCATGTAGAAGAATAGGTGGAGCATCACGTAATAGTAGTAGTAGTAGTAGTAGTAGTAGTAGAAGTAGTAGTAGACAGTGCCAAATGTCAGTGATTTTTTTTTTTTTTGACAGTAGTACTTAAAGTAGATCTGAATCAGCTTCTGAATGTTATGTGAATAGCGACGTAAATTGAGTTCAGTTGAGGCTCGTAAATAAATTACTCTACTCATTATTATTATCACTATTATTATTATTATTATTATTATTATTATTATTATTATTATTATTATTATCATTATTATTATTGTCATTATTATTATTATTTCTTTTCTGCCGTGACCATCCTTTGGGGAAATTCTTAGAAACAGACATCAGCTATAGATAGATAGAGAAGTGTGCGTGTGTGCGTGCCTACAATACGTGTGTGTGTGTGTGTGTGTGCGTGTGTGTGTGTGTGATCAGTGACCCAGGCTCGGTTTAGGATTCACTCGCCAGAATCAATAATCCACAACCTCTCCCAGGCCGAAAGTTCATGCAGTGTATTTATACCTTCCTCTACTGGCTTCCGTTCCGGGTTGATGGAAGATAGAAAGGTGGTGATGGTGGTGATGGTGGTGGTGGTGGTGGTGGTGGAATTATCATCATCTTAGGTGTAATAGTAGTGGTGTTGTGGTGAGGGTTGTTTACGTGGTGGTGAATGGGTGGTGGGTGACAGTATTTGAATTATTGGTGGTGGTGGTGGTGGTGATGCGTGTTATATTACTTAACAGGAACTACTACTATCCGATCTATATCCTTTACCTCATCCTGTCTCCTGTCATCCCCTGTCTCACCCTGTCTCACCCCGCCCCGCCCCACCTTGCCCCGCCTCACCTATCTATTTACACCTGCGTTCACCTTAATGAGAGGTACCCGGACACCTCACGTCGCCTCACACCTGCAGAGAGAGAGAGAGAGAGAGAGAGAGATTTCGTGTGATGAATGTTATTAAATTCCACATTTGGTATTTTCTCTTAGGAATTTATATATAAGAGGAATAAAAGTGAATTAGTTGATTTTTTATTGGCCATGTATAAAGTAAAAGTTAAATGTCTTAAAGAAGGTGATGACACATACACACACACACACACACACACACACACACCACACACACACACACACACACACACACAGAGATAAATTTTTGTATTGTCATTCCCCGCCTTTGCAACGGGTAACTTGTTCTTGCAGTGAAGGAAGTAAAAAAGAAAAAGAAAAAAGGAAAAAAACATATGTTATAGGACACCAACCTAACATCCTACACTACCAGAATCAATTGTTTACATCAGATCGAAGGACAACGTGTGTGTGTGTGTGTGTGTGTGTGTGTGTGTGTGTGTGTGTATGACGAAGGTGTGACGTCTCTTTAATCCTTGAGTCACGGGTGTTCTGAGCGTTGTGTTGCGTTGCGTAGTGTGTATGAGTGTGTGTGTGTGTGTGTGTGTGTGTGTCGGAAGCTTGAAGGTACAGGGTGTGTTAATAGTAAGAACGTGGCCTGTATTGCATCCTGTTAAAAGTGATTCATTAGTTAGTTTATTAGTCTTCTTGTTATTTATGGCTTCTCGTTTATTTTATTCTATTTATTTAATTTAGTTTATTTCTATTCAATTATATTATTTACGTGAATGATTTTTTTTTCTTCATTTCCTGTGTTCTCTCCTTCTTTATTACGTCTTTGTCCTTTTATTATTGTTATATATCACTCATTCGCTTTTATTTATTATTTTTTTCCCTTGCCTAAACATCGCACTTTATTATTATTATCTTTTATTTATTTTCTTATCTATTCTTCATTCGTGTTATCTTCCTCCTTTTGTTTCATTCCCACGCTATTACTACTACTACTACTACTACTACTACTACTACTACTACTACTACGCATATTGACATTGTTTTGTTTACTCTTTGTTTCCTTGCATCTCGGTTCCTCTTTGTCCTCTCACCTTGGCCTCATCACGTCTGGGAGTTGGCGTCAGGCACTCCCCTTCCCCATCCCCTTCCCCTTCCCTATCCATTCCCATCCCCTTCTCCCTTTCCTTCCCCATCCATTCCCTTCCCCTCCCCCCTTCCCTTCCATTCCCATCCTCTTCCTGTTGCGTGAGGGAGGGGAGAGAGGGAGGAAAACGAATGTAAGGGAATAGGAATAAAAGATGATTTAATGGACTAGGAAGGAAGGAAGGAAGAAATGGAAGTTATGTAGAGAGATGATTGTATATACTAATAAAAACCTGTGTATTAGTATGTCGTTTATATTATTTTATGGTGTTATGTGGGGGGAACTAAGCTATTTCACCTTTTATTGGTAAGCCAGGCGTGGGAGGAGTCAGCTAGCCATTGTAGGTCACACGTGCGCACTTGGAGTCTGTACCATTGACCTAACCTAACCTAACCTAACATTGATCTAACATTACACAGATTGTTCGTACGTTCACCACACACTGCTATTTAAACTGACCTCAGAATGGAAGAGAAAGAGTATAAAAAAAAGAAAAACTAAATATTGGTTACACTAATTGCATAAATCATGTGTAATACTATACATTACTGAAACATATTATTTGTTGAATGTAAAATCAAGGAAACTGACCTTAAACACAGCTAAGAAAACTAAACACGAGCTATTTACTTAATAATAAAAACAACACTTATTGACCGACTGACTGACTGACTTACGACACACACACACACACACACACACACACACACACACACACACACACACACCACACACAGAGGCGGTGCATTGACTTCATAAGCCATTTACAAGTCAATTTGAAAAGGCACAAAAGACGGAGATAAATTTATTGTTAACTTAATCAATGTCTCACACACACACACACACACACACACACACACACACACACACACACACACACACACACACACACACACACACACTACTTACAAACCAAACTTCCTGACACTTGTTGCCTTTTGAGAGAGAGAGAGAGAGAGAGAGAGAGAGAGAGAGAGAGAGAGAGAGAGAGAGAGAGAGAGAGCGCCCTTGGTGAGCATGTGATGTTTACGTCATTTAGTTTTTCCTTACACACACACACACACACACACACACACACACACACACACACACACACACACACACACACACACACACACACACACTTGCAAGCTAGAAAATTATATGATTATTTCTTTTTATTACCTCCCTCCCTTCCTCCTCTTCATCAATTTTTCCTCACCTTTTCAATTTATTCCCTCTGCCTGCCTCACCCTGAATGTTCTTTTTCCCCTTCACATACCAACTCTCTTTTCTCTCCCCCCTCCTCCTTGAATCTATTTTCTTCCCTCGTATCTCTACTCATCACACTCCTCCACCCCTTCCACTCCTTCACCTCCTTCACCTCTTTCCTCTCCTCTCCTCCCTTACTTTTCCTCTCCTCTCCTCTCCTCTCCTTTTTCCTCTCCTCTCCTTCTGCTCCTCCCTGTCTTTCTTGTCCTCCCTCTCCTTCCTCTCCTCCCTGTTTTTCCTTACCTTGCCTTTCCTTCCCTTCCCTTCCCTTCCCTTCCCTTCCCTTGCCTTGCCTTGCCTTGCCTTGCCTTGCCTTGCCTTACCTTGCCTTACCTTGCCTTGCCTTGCCTTGCCTTGCCTTGCCTTTCCTCTCCTTCTCTTGCTCTAACATCATGTAACTTAACTTATCAAACTTTTGCCTGTGCTGTTTTTCCTCCACCTCTCCTACACTCCTCCACCCCTTCCCATCCCTTCTTATTTCCCTCCCCCCTCTTCCCTCCTTACCTGTCCCCGCGTTACCTGGTGGACAGGTAATTACTGGTAGTGTCATGTGGTCCCGGGAACACATTCGATAAGGTGTTTGTGACCTTTACCTAGTGTGTGTGTGTGTGTGTGTGTGTGTGTGTGTGTGTGGTGGACTATTTTAGTTTTATGTTTCTATGAGAGAGAGAGAGAGAGAGAGAGAGAGAGAGAGAGAGAGAGAGAGAGAGAGAGAGAGAGAGAGAGAGAGAGTAAGAGAGAGTGTAAGAGAGAGTGTAAGAGAGTGATAAGATAAGATAATGAGTGTGGTAGTGGTAATGGTAGTGGTGGTGGTGGTGGTGGTAGTGGTGGTGGTAGTGATTCTAGTGGTGTAAAACGTGGGAAGCTTTGTACTTTTACGTATAGAGTGTGTGGTAGCAATCAATCTGGCTTTGACCTCTCTCTCTCTCTCTCTCTCTCTCTCTCTCTCTCTCTCTCTCTCTCTCTCTCTCTCTCTCTCTCTCTCTCTCTCTCTCCACACTGTTTACTCCTACGTCACCACCACATTTTTTTTTTCTCCTTCCTTCCTTCCTCCTCCACCTCCACCTCCACCTCCTTTGTACTCCTTTTGTACCCTGTAAAGAATCCAGGTGAGACAGATACGCAGGTAGTAAGTCACATGCAACCTACTTACTGTATCCATATGTACACACAGTCATACGTACACAGTCATACGTACACACAGTCATACATACATACATACAGTCATACATATGTTCTTTTATGGTCCGTTTGGTTTTTAGTATGCGTAAAAAATGTAGTAAAGGAGAGAGAGAGAGAGAGAGAGAGAGAGAGAGAGAGAGAGAGAGAGAGAGAGAGAGAGAGAGAGAGAGAGAGAGAGAGACGAGGTTATTGTTCTGAATATCCTGTGATCAGCCAATGTTGATGGGGGTGTCCTTTCCCTCTTAACTCTCCCCCCTATCACCCCATTCCCCATAAACACCCCGCTCCCCTCCCCATTCCCCTTCATCACCCCCACTTCCTCCCCATTCCAAGTTATCACCCCCACCTCCTTCCTATTCCCCATCATCACCCCCCCCCACCTCCTCCCCATTCCCCTTCTTCCCCCCCACCCTCTCCCCATCACTCCCTGTTATTATCTCCCCCACTCCCCACTCATCACTCACTCCCCTCTCCCTCTTTCTTCCCTCTCTTTCTTCTCCTCTCATCTTCTAATGGATTGTTTTATTATTATTATTATTATTATTATTATTATTATTATTGTTATTGTGATTGTTATTATTTTGTAGTATTGCATCATTATAACTAACGTACGTGTGTGTGTGTGTGTGTGTGTGTGTGTGTGTTAATGCATACACAAAGCCATTGGAATGAGGGAGGCGGTATTAGGGGCAGTTATTGTGCGTGTGACTGTGTGTGGGTTGAGCATTAGTGTGTGTGTTTGTGTGTGTGTGTGTGTGTGTGTGTGTGTGTGTGTGTGTGTGTGTGTGTGTGTGTGTGTGTGTGTGTGTGTGTGTGTGTGTGTGACCATTACACACCACACACACACACTGTTACTCAAGGTGAACAATAACTGCTCGCTAATCACTGCTAACTTAATACTATATGAGCGAGACGGAAAGTGGTAACAGGCGAGGACGTTACCACCAAGCAAGCGAGCGAGTGAGTCTGCAATATGTGTGTGTATGTGTGTGTGTGTGTGTGTGTGTGATCTTAACCTTCGAGCCTTGTCTTTCGGTGTGGGTCTGATAAAAGCGAGGTTGGGGGTGTGGTGGGGGGTTGGGGTGATGAGGAAGAGGGAGCAAGGTGATCACCCCACCATCCCACCCCCACCCTAACTCAACCCCCTACCATCCCACCCCACCCATATCTCAAATCCCTGACTGACAACTAGATTCTAAGCATCTCTGATCATCACCCAACTGATAGCAGGGACTGGGAGAGTGTAGTGACTGGTAGATAATAGAGTGACATCAGTAGTACATACATTGCCTACGTGAGTGGTGCTTGTGGTGGTTGTGGTGCTGTTGAACGGTACAGTGTGGTGGTGATGGGTACATGTGTGTTAGGTGGAGGTGTATAGTGTTAATGGTGCGGTAGTGGTGCTTGTGTTGTGTGGTAGTGTTAGGGAATGTGTTAGTAGTGGTAGTAGACAGAATAGGTAAGTGTTAGGTTAGCACAAGTGGAACAGTGGTGGTATTATTACAGTGTACAGGTGATATATGTAGTGTTAGGTACAATGCAATACAATACAGTGTCAGTGAGTGAGTGAGTAATTGAGGTGTTGAAGTTATACGTAGCTATAAATTATTTTAATGGTTCGTAAACACTTGAAGAAAGGAAAAAAGAAAAGAGAAACTGCAAGGCATTTACGCATACCTAGCTGTCAGCAATGCATGGTGGTGTGACGGGGGTGGAGAGGGGAAGGAGGAGGGGCTCTGGGTGGAAGGGGGAAGGAGAAGGGAGTCTGGGTGGCTATGCGTTGACTGAAGATTGATTAGAAAATTGCTTGCCGGCATAGAATTCATCATACGAGAACACTGAAGTGAGGAAAGGTTGAGCGTTTGTCACACTCGTACACAGAAAAGAGGAAGGAAGAGAGAGAGAGAGAGAGAGAGAGAGAGAGAGAGAGAGAGAGAGAGAGAGAGAGAGAGAGAGCGCACACATAAGAGAAAAATATAGCACGTAGTTAAAATTGGGTGATAAAAAAAAATTGCATGTGTGTGTATGAAAGAAATTAAATATACGAGAACTGAGTAAGGGATAAAATTAGTGGAAGAGTAAGTATAGGAATGTGTTTGTGGAGGAAGGAAAAGGGAAGGAAAAGTAAGGTTAGGTATGTTATGTTTGCTCACTCGCTCGGGTCCGATTTGCCTCGTCTCTCATCCTTATGGAATTTCCTCCTCGTGTTCTTGTTACCAGTTATAGCAACGCAAAACAAACCAGAATAAAAACATTAATTAAACTCCTATCGTTTAATATTAATGTAGAAGTATTAATAAATATATACATTAAGTCAAAAAATATATTAGCCCCTCCCTCTTACCTTGTTCCTGACCGTCGCTCGTTTTCTTCGGTAGCAATGGGGGACTTCGCTTTGAGTGTGGGCGTGAGTGTGGTCCGGGCGGGTGTGTGCATCTACGACCTCATTACCTACCCTATCTACGCCGTTATTCAACAACCATGGAAGGACAGGAGAAGGATGAAGAGGAAAAGGGTAAGAATATTGTAGTAGTAATAGTTGTTGTTGTTGTAATTGTAGTAGGCAGAAAGAGTTAGTTTACTGGAATAATGTGATATAATGTAATTTGGTTTATTTAAGTTATAACGGATCAAATTAATATGGCTCTGTCACATTTCTTATCATGTGTTTATATGAAGTTTTTAAATCCTATAATCATATACTCATTGCATTGATACATCATCAGCTTACCTCAATCCTTTCATCACTTCATTTACACATATTACTGCTTATCACCTAATCTTCCTATCCCTTATAACTTCCTTAATATAACATACATGACCCTTCCTACTTACTTTATCATTACTTAATACTCCACAAATACCATTAATCGTATAATCCCCCACATCCTTTGATCTTCACAACCCTTCATGCCTTCCCAGCCCCTCTGTGAGTTCAAATAGGTAAGCTGCATTGTTTCAAGGTCACACCACTTAGAACCTTTGATCAGGATTCATCAGAGGCGGACTAACAATGGCTATGACTTCCCTCTGGTGGCTATGATGCAACTCTCTGCCAGCATCTATTGACCCCTCGCTCTCTCTTCTCTCTTCTTCCTCCCTCTCCCTCTCTCTCCCTCTCTCTCTCTCTCTCCTCTCCTCTCCTCTCCTCTCATCCCCTTCCCCTTCTCACAGACATTTATCCAATTTCTCCTCCCTACTCACAGATGTACTTATATTGTTGCCTTCCTTCATCATCCTCATTCATTCCTGCTGTCCATTAAAGTTTGTGTCGACCTCTCTCTCCTCTCTTACTCACTTCATATTTAGTCATAGTGTAGCTACTCTTTTTTAGTTTTCTTTTTCATCTTCATTTTCTTCTCATTTTTCACCAATAGTTTTAAGGTATCAGCTGTCTTCTAGTGTTGAGTCTTACTGATTCCCTCTTTCCTTCCTCCTCTCCCGACTCTTCATAAATAAATATTTCTTGCCTGGCCATGCACCTCTTTAATTCAATGCTCACCTGCACCTTATTTATATACAGTCTTACACAACCTCACCACAATCACCACCACCATCAGAATTATTGATGTTCTTTCTTCCCTCAGGCGGTGGAGGTCGGGGTACAAGAAGGCATCTGTTATCACAACAACGACCCGCCACATGACTTCCAGGTGGAGATCCGCGATGCTAAGATTTCCACCATGGAGAACGCTCTTTCCTATGCCTGCAAGAAGCATAAAAGTAAAAGGGCTCTGGGCACCCGACAGATCCTGAGGGAGTCTGAGGAGGTGCAGAAGAATGGCAAGGTGTTTAAGAAGGTAAGTTGTGCCAGTTAATGTAAGTGTGACCTTGGAGAGATGGTTAGTCGGTTGTGTATTGATTAGGCTTGCTTGCTAATAAACTGACTGATTAGTAGACAAGTTAGCCGGTTATCTAGTCGGGTTGTGATGTTGCATAATTGACAGGCTGGCTCACTCCCTTGATGACTGTCGTGTGATTGTTGCGTGATTTGGTTTCCTAATTGAGGTGATTGTCTTTGTAAATGTTCAGCTTTCGTCACGATACAATTAGTGACTCATGTCCTTGTGATTCATGTTATGGAGATGGAGTGATAGTGGTGTGGCAGTGGAATATATGAAACATCAATGTTGTAACAGTCAATGTCTTTGTATGTCTGAGGTGTTAGTGTGGTGGATGGTAAAAGCAAGATAATTGATTCATAGCTTTTTAGTTTACTATAGGCAGTTTATTAGGATTTTATTTGAATGAACTATTTATAATAATTTATTAAAACAGGTTAGTGCAACAAGATTGTTTTTCGTATTGA
The DNA here is from genome assembly GCA_029783475.1 of Metacarcinus magister. Lineage (NCBI taxonomy): Eukaryota > Metazoa > Arthropoda > Malacostraca > Decapoda > Cancridae > Metacarcinus > Metacarcinus magister. The sequence continues at coordinate 1,668,260 of JAPQNM010000047.1, forward strand.
TTGAATTAAAAATATTCCCTTCTCGTGTGTGAAAAAAGGTAGTTGTACAAAAATGTCTCAGTCACGGATGCTACCTTACATTCATAAGAAAATACACTTAACTTACTTATTTCTCATTTAGTGGACAGTTAAAGTTAAAACAAAAGCATACTAGTAACATATAATATTCTTTTATAGTATTTCTTTATAATTTAACTCAGCATTATGTTTACCATGTCCTTCCCTCCTTTACAGTATGAGTTGGGTGAATACTCCTGGCTGACCTACACTCAGGTGGACAGCATGGCCAGTAACTTTGGCAAAGGTCTTCGAGTGGTTGGCCAGAAGTCGAAAGAGAACATCATCATCTTTGCCGAGACGCGGAAGGAATGGCTCATCTCTGCTATGGGGTGCTTCAAACAGGGCATTCCTCTCTGCACCCTGTATGCCACCCTGGGAGATGACGCGGTAGTGCACGGCATCAATGAGACAGAGGTATGGAAGGAGGAGGAGGAAGAGATGGTGGTAACCTAATCTAATGCAACAAAAAGAAATAGTGGTGTTTGTTAGGTGGATAGAATTTATAGATGTTTGGCTGTGATGTTATGAAGGTGATTTTATTTTCCATCCTGCAACCTCTCTGCGATTTTTTCTATTTAGTACAAGGGTTCAGGTTTTGTGATGTCTCCTATGTTATTCTTTCATAGCGACCTTCAGTTATTTTTTCATGGGATTAGATATATTAGTTATATAGTTATATTTCCATTTCGTTCTCCGAGTTCTATTTATTTATTGTCTTTAATAGTCATCGCAACTCAAGCTACAACTCAAACACTGCCTTTAATGGGATAGAATATTTGCCTTTTTTTATTTTATCCTCATATTGTCATTGTATATAAAATCACAAAGTCAAATATTTAGGAATGTGTGTCAGTGCTGTTATAATTTTCCATGTATCTTTTTTTATGTGATCTTGTCCAGTGGTTTGTTTACAGTTTTCGGAACAAATTTGGTGCAACTGTAATTACAACATGGATTCCGAGTCTACTTGGTGTTATGTGTTGATGACAGGTGAATTGTGTTGAGTAGGAGTTCACACCCTTTATATACCAGTCAGCTTCTTTATATTGCAAGTAATTATTAAGCAGTAAACCACACCTGTACCCTGCTAATAAGATCCTATTGTTCATTCCGTATTATTGAAAAAGAAATCAGGACTTACGCTATGTTCGAAAATACCTTATTCTTACTGAGATTCCCTTCCAAGACCTCTTATATGTCCTTCCCTGCATATTATTACTTCTACCATTCCTATTATTTGGCCCTTATAACTACCTATATTAAAGTTACCCTTCCTGCGTTGAATTTTGTTTCCTGAGACTTTTGAATTCCCTTTAATGAGAACTTTACTCCTTGCATTGTCCTGCTGACGTAATGATGACAGTTTAAAATGGTGAAAGCCCCGTGTCATGTGTTATAGTTTTACAAGCTTCTTCCTTTCCAGTATGTTTACCAGTGTTCCTGCTTATACCACTGACAGTACATGGGCTCAGAGAGTTTTCACATACATATTTTATCAAATCCTCCGTCATTTTCATGGTCTCATTGGCAGTAGCGTCCCAGGATATTCATCTTTTTATGCCACAAATCTGAGACATCATTAGTATTCCACCTCATTCTCATCTCTATGTTTTATGTTCTGTGCTTATGCCACTCAAGATAATTATTTCTTCCAGGTGACACACATCATCACTTCCCATGACCTGCTGCCCAAGTTTAAGACACTGTTAGCCAAGTGTCCCAACATCACCCACATCATCTACTTCACTGACCAGCTCAAAGACACACCACTTGACGGCTACAAGAATGGCGTCGTGTTTAACTCCTTCCAAGACATCATCAAGAAAGGCGATGAGAGTACCTTTGCGGGTAAGTCATTCCCTGTGTAATAGGAAGAAGAGAAAGCTGCTACTGCTTAAGATGACCTTCATATTCATCCCTTCCGCAAGCATTCTCTTTTCTAAGTAAAAATATACCTACCATTCCCTCTTATCATATCCATATCAACTCCTTTACTTCACTCATCTCCTGCTTGTTGCCAGACGTAATCCTCTAGCACCTCACATACTTATATTCACTTCTCTCTAGCACTGTCCTATATATTCCCTTTTAAACCCTCTACCTCACACCTCATCCCACCTTCTCCTTCCGTTCTGCAGAGGAGCCGCCACGCGAGGACGACACCGCTATCATCATGTACACCTCAGGCTCCACGGGCGCCCCCAAGGGAGTCATCATGTCCCATTACAACCTGGTGAATGCAATCATCGGCTATGCGGTCGGGTTGGATATTAAGCGCGAAGATGTCTACCTAGCGTACCTACCTCTCGCTCATGTGTTGGAGCTTATGGCAGGTGTGTGTGATGATGTGTATAGTATATAATGTATCTGTGTGAAGTTATGTCATTAATTGGAGTTTGTGGGTAAGATGGGAAAGAGAAAGAGAGAGAAAATCACAAAAAATTACCTTAACATATTTTCAAAAACTGATGAAAAGATAAACATCAACCGAAAACATCCAGCTAGTTCGTCAATGCATCTTCCCCCCCAGAGTCAATGATGATGATGTTTGGTGTTCCGATGGGCTACTCAACGCCGCTCACCATGACGGACCGCTCCAGTAAGGTGAAGCGGGGTTGCTTAGGTGACTGCTCCGTCCTCCAGCCCACCATGATGGCTGCCGTACCTGTAAGTTGGGTTTGATTAGTTGATGAAAGATTGATTAAAAATAGATAAGATAATTAGTCTTGTAATGAAGTGTACTGATTGTTTTGTGTATTGATTTTGATTGGTTTATTAAAGAATGTTAAATTTAGAGTATTCCTAATCTGTTACTTCCTGTGTTTATTTAGTTTTCTTTCTTCATTTGACAGCTTATCCTGGACAGAATCTACAAAGGTATTCTGGACAAGGTTGCAGCTCAGGGGCCTTGGTTGGGCAGACTCTTCCAGTTTGGTCTGGATTATAAGTTGAACTGGATGATGCGAGGCTGGAACACTCCCATCTGTAACTGGTGAGTGGGTCCTAGTTGTGTGTTGTGTTGGACATCACATCACTACTTCACTTGCAGCGCCATAACATAACATGGACTCCATTTGTGGTGTTGTGTGGCATCATCATTGTCATTATAATAACCATCTCCTATTTCCAGTGATAAGTTACAGAGTCTAGAAACAAGGCATCATCTAAAGGGGATAAGGATGTTAGTTTGAGTATCTGAGATTAAATTTACTCCATTCATACCGTTTATCTTAAAATCATCGTGGGCTGTGTGCCTTAATCTACTAACCAGTGTAGCTTCTCTAAATTTTATTGTGTTTGAGTTAGGTGTGTCAACTCCTTTATTAGGGAGGAATGTAAAGAACGGGAGCAACTCAAGTATTTCATCGTTGTGGCTGAATTATTATTATTATCATATTAGGTATCTGGCTGTGATGCTATTAGGTTAGGTTAGGTTACATTACATTACTCAGACTCCTCACTTAACGGAATTGGCTGTAACGGATAATATGCCATTCTTTCATTCTGGTATATATCTTCCACAGTTTCCGCTAGAGTGACAGCAGCAGAAGTAATGTATATTTTTTACATTAACTCTTAAATACTAGGAATGTAGATGATTTTATGTGTTTTTTTGCATGACAATTTCAAAATCCTTTCATCTTTGTGCATGTTATTTTAAAATGGCCTGTGGTGGGGCTGCAGGAGTACTACCACTGTATTCCTTGTGGGGCGTAGAAGGCAATCAATCGAAAGGGGCAGAGCAAAGGGTCTCGGTAACACCACCTCTGTATATATATACTCTCCTATGAAGGCAAGGCGCAGAGGGGAAGGGAAAGTAATGTTTCCATGAGCCCTAAAGATTGGGTTTCTGAATGTGTTTGAGGGTAAAAGGGAAGTGATTGGAAAAATGTTTGTGGAGTAGAAGTTTTACATAAGATTACATATAAAGAACAAATACCTATTGTCTATAAATATGGTATCTACTGGACTACATGCTACTTTTAATTATCTATGTGTGGAATAACAGGATAGAACAGATAGGAGAACAGGATGGAAAATATGAATAACAAAACTTAAAGGGAAAGGTGAGAAGGAGTTTGGATTTGTGAGTGGAAGGATATCGGGTGTGAACAGAGGGAAAGCAAGGGGAGGAATAGCCTTACTAACGAGTGTAGAAGTGAGATACAGGGAGGGAGAAGGTGTGTGTGTGTGTGTGTGTGTGCGCGTGTGCGTGTGCGTGTGCGCCTTGCCTTGTCTTTGCTACCCTCCTTGCAGGGATGTTCGCCTGATATATAAATTTGAATTCTATCATTCACAAGTACTTTTTCTTTTATGTTAATTTCCTTTTTGCCTCTTGACTGAAAAGGTAATGCAAGAAACTAAACTATAATATATATGTGTAGTTAATCAGACGGGAAAGTGTAATTGATCCGATACATTTAAGTTAGTTCTAGCATGCCTTCAACTCTCCCTTTGTCTGCAGGTTGGTGTTTAGGAAGGTGAGGGCGCTGCTGGGTGGAAAGCTGCGTATAATGGCAGTAGGAGGAGCACCCTTGTCCCCTGATACACACAACTTTGTTAGAGCCAGTCTAGGGGTGCCAGTCCTGCAGGTGAGTTGGGAGTGTGGGTGAGGAGAGGCAAACACAAACACATTCTCTTTCTCTTAACATTTGTTCATTCAGTAAACATGTGGGATGTAATACAATAAAAAAAAAGGATGCATGAGTTCAATAATTCAATGCCTAATTTTACACTGCTTCCCATGTAAGTAATTCCAACTCCATAATATGCACTGTCCACTTTTCAGGGTTACGGGTTAACGGAGACCTGTGGATGCGCTACACTAATGGACCAGTATGACCTCACCACAACCCGAGTGGGCGCCCCCTTGCAAGTGTGTGACATTAAGCTGATCAACTGGGAGGAAGGAAACTACAGGATCACGGACAAGCCCTTGGCACGGGGAGAGATTGTGGTTGGTAAGTTTCAAGGAAGTTATTTGTGGTTGTATATTTGGTAGATTCCGTATAGATTATAGTCATGGTTTGCAGCTTAAGTAACAATAAGGAAGTGTTGGTTAGTGATTTGGATTAAAGCTCTTGGTAACATTGGAGGATATGAACACAAAGCAGAATGAATAGATATCAAAGCAAATATATGAATGTTTAATGTAAAAATGCATAATCCGTGTTGTTGTTTTTTTCCAGGAGGTTCAAACATTGCCATTGGTTACTACAAAAACCCACAGAAGACTAAAGAAGACTTCTTCGAGAGTGACGGACGAAGGTGGTTCAGGACGGGAGATGTTGGAGAGTTTAGTGAAGACGGCTGCCTCAGGATTATTGGTAAGTATACAGAGAGGAAGAGGAGGAGTCTGTGTATGTAGGGATGTATTAAAAGAATAAATAATATCCAGGAAATACAGAGCGTGAGGGAGTATGTGTGTGAGCATTTGTTTATGTAGTTTTCATCAGTGCATTAGTGTTTGGTGCTCCTCACTCTATCTTACTCTACCTATCTTACTTTAAACATCAAAAATAATGTAGGATGCTAAGGCTACCAAAATTCTCACCAATATTAATGAATTTCCAGACCGCAAGAAGGACCTGGTGAAGCTACAGTTTGGGGAGTACGTGTCCCTAGGGAAGGTGGAGGCCGAGCTGAAGGTGTGTCCCTCGGTGGAGAATATATGTGTGTACGGTGACTCCAGTAAAAATAACATTGTGGCCATCATGTCCCCAACACAAAAGAACCTGGAGGACTTGGGTCGCTCCCTCGGCAAGACGGACCTCCGGCCTGAGCACTTGTGTCAAGATGATGATGTAAACAAGGCTTTCCTGCAGGAGTTGGTGGCCACAGGGAAGAAAGGTGAGAAGGGGACTGTGTATGTGTGCTTAGTATGATTAGTTCTTGGCAAACTCAGGTATGATAATGTGATGTGATTGTTATAAAGTATTTGTGAACTGTTCACTGTTCACTGTGGAGGAGGAATGCAATTGAAATATGCATTTTAACTTCATGTATCCACTAAACACCTACAGTACTAACCTATTACTCATCACTTTACAGCTAAGTTAGAGAGGTTTGAGCTTCCCACGGCACTCTTCCTCACCTCTGAGCTCTGGACGCCTGACACCGGCCTTGTCACTGCTGCCTTCAAGCTCAAGCGGAAGAGCATCCAAATTAGGTATCAGGATGCCATCAACCGCATGTATGCCTCCTAGAGTGTTGCTGAGGCCCGAGTGTTGGGCTGGGACGTGACAGCTGCCTCTCAGGGTTGTTGGTTCCTCGCAGGTAATAATGAGACGTGGATCAGCACATCTAGTGTTACTCCTAATCAACTGGAAACTCTGCCAAAAAACGAAATGCCTAAGTCGAGCTATTTGATAATTTATTTTTTATCTTTTTTCTGTGTATGCTTAGAGATTTAAGGTTTGCTGTTGGAATGAACAATTAGGACTTTACATTAGTCTGCTAAAGTTGTACATATTTCTTTTTTGGGGTTGGTGAACCTCAGCCTGTTTTTAGGAACATTTGTGACTCGTACAATGTTTGGTTTTGGGAAGGGATCATGATCTCACTTGAGGGTGAGTGTCACTTGTAAAATGTTGTGTTCATGATTATTACTTCTCACATGTTGATATGAAAATTGGCTGAATGTTTGGCCTTTGTTTTTGTTTGGCCTCTGTGTTAATGATTGTTTCTATTGTTGCACCGTCTGTGTTGTGTGTAGAAAGAAAAAAAAGAGTTACAATGTTCCTACTCATGTTCGTTCCTACTAGATGTTTTTGTGTCTGTGGCATAACTCAAGTGTCTCGTCAAGTGTTTAGGTTGGTGTTGGTGTGCCCCAGAGAGGTGTGATGTGTAGCAGCCTCTTCAGTCACGGGTGGTTACTCTTTCCTTATTAAGCAATTAAAAAGGCTTGAGTATCATTGTGTTTTTGCTCCATTGCAAGTCTTGATTTAGAATCGCACAATTTACCATGTACTGTGGAGGGTGGTTTTGTTACAGATTGGTCATCTATTTTCCAGAAACATGCTAATTGTTGTCAGGCAAATGCCATGTCATGTGAAAATGTATTTTTTAAAACTTTTGAAGTAAGTGCTACTAAACTTGTATTTTTGTTATATACCGGTGATGAAATTGACCACAACAGTATACTTGAGGAATTTATATTCATTGTTATATGATCAGTATATTTTTTAGAATAGGAATACGGAGAAAAAAAATCCTGACTTTCTTACCAGACATTTCATTACATAAATGGTTTCTTAGTGAACCTTATATTTCTGAAGTGTAGGGACCCAACTTGCACAAGATTTATCCAAGAGAGAAATAAGTGTATTTGTTTTGTATGTACAATAATATTTTTATGAACTAGAACATAGAATCATAAACACTCCTCTTTAACACTGCATTGAAGATTATAGTCACAACACATTACTGCACACTGAATTCCTTGAGTATTGAGTACAGATCATACAATAGGTGTCCTAAAGTTACTTATTTTAAATTATTGTTACTCGTTGAATGTTATGCTGGGAACTATCTGGTGTATTATATTCACTTGAAACACTTAAAGAGCCCGGCCAAATCTGATTACACTAATTAGCTCACTAGATGTCAGCAGAGAACTAAACAATGAACTGCAATAGATGTCAGGTCACAGTAATAAAAGATATAAATACTGTATTGCCTGACCATACACGAGTATTTAAGATTAGATTGACCATAATGATTATAATGAAGTCATTCTTTGGGGATTCAGTGTTAATGTTTCATTCCAGTTATCAGCCATAGTTTTTCTAGTCCTAAACTTCCTTGTTTTATTTTTCTAATAAAACCATAAGGCAGGTTTTTTTTTTATGAAATCGTAGTCTTGCAATCTGTAAAAATGTTTGTTTTTCCCGATATTGGAAATTGTGTAATATTGTTGTTTGTTAATAATAATGTACCAAATATTCAACATTTCATTGTTTACATAGCTGGTGAGTTTTCAAATACTATCTAGACCACTGCGGAAAGCCCTGTGATTCACACACAAAGATTACTAACTTAGCTTACATTGATTAGCCTTCACAACAGAGGTTTGACTGTATGGGTGAGATGTATTGCCCCAAGGCAGCTCTGTAGTACTCGTATATTATACACATACACACACATGCAAGAAATATTAATGATTTCAAAAGCAAACTGGATAATAGTAGATTTGGAGACGGGACAGTATGAGCATAGCTCTTTTCCTGTATATTACAACTAGGTAAATACACACACACACACTCCACCTCTGCCTGAGCACATGCAATACATCCCCTCAAGACTGAAGCATCAAGATTCATCTCATGTTTTTCATATCATTCTCATTGTAGCATCTCATAAACAATATCAATTCTATTGAAATGGATATAATTTCAGCTGTAATACTGACACTTGTATCCAATGATAATGCAGTCAAGAGGAGGCAATGTCACTAGTGTTGAGAGATTATATTAATGTTTTTGCTAATGAATGAAATGTTGTCAGTTCATGTTGAATGGTAGACTGACTGATAGGCTTTGGGCACACCAATGTTTGTGATGTATTTAATGTTATGGGTTTGTTGTGTAACTGGGAATATCTTTGCATTATTTCCGAGGAACTTGTGTGTATTTATTTTTCACTCATAGGTTGATGCATTAAGAACATTTTGTGTGCAAAGATTGGCCACTGGAGTGTAGCAGTGAGGTTTTATGGCCACTACCTCAATACTCCATCAGACTATAATATAACACTTTCAAATTGGAAGAAATAGATAAATGTTTGGATTTTGCAGGTTTTTCTAATGTCTTAATTCAGACTTATGTAATTTAATGGTTTTTGTTTGTGGGAGAAAGTAATCCTAGTGAGCAGAGTTTAAATCAAGGCAGGACAGGACACCAACTTGCCTGTCAGTACAGTAGAATGTAGGGCAGCCAAGTGCTTCATCAGCAAGACTTCATGGTTTTGAGTGGTGCACAATGGCCGAGTGTTGCTGGCTTAATAACTACAATATCTTAAGAGTAAAGACCATAAGATTAATGTAAATCGTATGGAATGTGTTAGAAAACTGACTAGGACCAACTTGTAATCAAAATATAAGGAAATTACTAATTATCTGCCATTATAAGTTTGAAATGTGGTCATGGAAGTAGAATGCAAGAACATATAATGTTATAATTTGACCATCTGCTGAGATGTGTAGTGAAGTGTGATGCAGCCAGGATTCACAGAGTCCTAGGCACCACTCTGTGTAGTGTGTGTAGGTCATGATTGTTACCCATATGAAGGAATGTATATAATTCACCAATTGAACATTATTGTTATATTATGCTGGTCAAAGTACTGGCTAGGGTTGATTTTTTATTTGCAATAAGAAATTGAGAATAGTGTACTGAACAAGCCTTAGGAAGAAACAAATGTACATAATTCATATGTATTATTTTTGCATAACTGATAAACATTTATCATTAATAAATTTCATATGGTATACGTATTATGTCTTTCACTGAAATATCTTCTGAACAAGTGAACAACTAATTATTACAAATTATCTATCTATCTCTATACCGGACTGTTATACCCTCAAAGATGGGTAGCCAAGACAAGGCACGCCAGGGTTCAGGGAGACATTACCCTTCCCTCCACAACTGTGCCACAAAAGGTAAGTAGGGACGGTGTGTTGGGAAAAAAAAACATTGGAAAATATGCAGCAAGATGGCTACCACCAACCCAGACGAACTCGCTTTACACAACACTTTTACCCAAGTCACTAACGGGATCACAACCGATCACTGGGTTCTGTTGAGTTACTGCAACCTGGTTCTGGGTTTTGAGTTTGGGAATTAAATGGAACTCTGCTCGTGACCTAAGGGTTGTGAGTTTGATCCTGGCTCACGGCAACTTAGCTTTGTGAGAGAGGTATAATAGTTCTCTCGTTAACGTTAGCAGAACTACATATGTATATGATCCCTTGTTATCTAGTTCGGGGGAGTATCTATTTTTTTATAACCTTTGCAGAAACTTGTATTTATAGGTACCAAGTTCGGGAGTACTAATTATCGAGGTAGTTTCTCTATCAAAAAGTGACGATATGATTCACTCCTCCGCTGGTTGGGTCATGGCGATGCAGTTGTTCAAAGGCATACTTTTTTTTTCTAGAACGGCCAGAATACATTACAACCTCGTTCTGCTTGAAAAAAAGTAACAATTGTGAATGATAGGTTGTCGTTGAACGTATTGGAAGAAATTACACCGTCGATTATTGTTTTTAAGTTCGTCTGAAATGCACAGACACACACACACACCCACCCACACACACACACAACTGAATGACAAAACTAGTCTTCCACACGCTAATTACTTTTTTTTTTATACCAATCCGGTGCTGGTTCATCCAAGTATTTTGAGCTATATTTTCCATTCTCTTCAACTGAAATTATATATTATAGATGAATATGACGCATCTTGCTTCTGCCGTTGCATGTACAGGCATCGTTCGTCTTGGTGAGGGTTGTGTGCCCGTGAAGGTGTAACTATGTGAGATAAGTAAGGAGTCGAGTGGAATTGGGGACGCTTCGAAGCAAGTCTTCCTTGGCCTTGAGTTTGTCGGCTTGGATTAGTCCGGCTCTGCACGTCGTCCAGGTAAGGTGTTAGTGGTGTGTGGTGTGTTCCTATACTTCTTGGTTCTTGAAATATTTGGGTCTAGTCTTGCGTTACTTATTCATAAAATAATTGTTAGAGAGGAATATATTTACTTAGTTTATTTCTTCACCAACAGCGGAGAAGACTCCGGCCAGCCGCCATGGAAGACGAGGTAGTTACCGCCACCTCGGGTTTGGGTGAGTAGGTGGAGCAGTGGTACTCCATGCCAGTGTGTGTATAGTGACGCCGCTGAACTGTGGCAGGTGAGTGAGGTTACTAACTGTTGACTTACGGGTAACTTTACCGTAATGACTGGTTTGGGAGGGTGAGATGAGCGAGTTATTTAAGATGTAGCATGGGTCCTGTTGCTAAGGGAGTGAAGTGTGGTTTGGTGTTGAGTGAAAAGAATAGTTTGTGAAATTGTGGGTCTTAGAGGAAGGCCATTAGTAAAATGGAAGGGTAGGGTGAAGGAGTTGCTGATTGGAAAGGGGGGGCTAGATTTAACCAAGCAAGAGGGGTTGTTCGAATAGGGAAAGGTGGAGGCTCTTGTAACGTAGCCATTCCACTGGACGTTTCCGCGAATAAAGAGTTGTCAAATTATAGATAGGTAGTTTCCATAATGACTGGTTTAGAAGGGTGAAAGTAACGAAAGGTGTAGCATGGGATCTTTTGCAAATCAAGGGAAGTGTGGTTTGGTGGCCTGGGTGAAAAAAAACTAAGAATAGATAAGGATTTGTGAAATAGTCCTAGGAGAGGGTCATTTGCGAAATCGAAGGATAGGGTGAAGGAGTTGCTGAAAGAGGGGGGGGGGTCTAACTGGCAATGAGGGCTTCTTTGGAGAGGGCGAAGTGGAGGCTCTTCTGACGTGGCGATTCCATTGGAAGTTTCCGCAGATAAGTGTCAAACTATAGATAGGTATTTAAATTTTAGGAACTGTTAGTGTGCCGAAACAGTTTTTTCTTTTCACTCCATGCAGGTTGTGTTTGGTGCTGGAATGGGTCCTCGCAGATACCTGGTGACGTGACTTCAGGCTGGTGACGGTGACGACGCAGACATCTTGGCAACTTACGTGAATCGGCTTTAAAATTTTGTTTGAACGTCGTCCTGGTAAGGCGTGTTCATATATTACTTTGTTCTTGAAATATTTGACTAGTATTCATAAAGTAATTCTTGGAGGAACTCCTTTACTTTGTTTATTTCTTCACCACCAGCCGCCATGGAGGACGAGGCAACTACCGTCACCTTGAGTGTGGGTGAGGAGGTGGAGCAGTGGTACTCCATGCCAGTGTGTGTATGGTGACGCCGTTGAACTTCCAGGGTCTTTTTATGGCAGGTGAGTGAGGCTGACTGTTGACTTACTTAATTACGGGTAACTGCCGTAATGACTGGTTTGAGAGGGTGGGATCAGTGAGTATTAAGATGTAGCATGGTCCTTTTTGCTAAGGGAGTGGAGTGTGGTTTGGTGTATTGGAGGATAGAGAAGTTTGTCAAATTGTGGGTTCTAGGAGAGGAAGGCAATTTTGTAAGATAAAAGAATGGGGTGAAATAGTTGCTGAAAGAGGGGGCGGGGTTAACTAGCAATGAGTAGTTGTTTGGAGAGGTGGAGGCACTTGTGACGTGGCCATTCCATTGGACGTTTCCGCAGAGAAAGAGTTGTCAGAAACTATGGATAGATATCTAGTTTATAGGAACGGTTAGTGTGCCGAAAACTAAACTTTTTCTTTTCACTCCATGCAGGTTGTGTTTGGTGCTGGAATGGGTCTTCGCAGATACCTGGTGACGTGACTTCAGGCTGGTGACTACGAAGACGAAGACGACTACGAAGACGACGAGTACGGCATTTCCAACAACTTGCGTGAATCGGCTTTGAAGGTTTATTATTTGAACGTTGTGTATCAGACTCGTTGAATTGGTAGCGTTGCCGGTTGATGAGCTTCAGTGTTGTTAGAGTCCGAGAGGCTCCCAGATGTATTATTATTATTTTGATTTTTTTTTATAAATTTTGAGTTTGGAGAAAAGCTTTACGTATTCTCCGGAGACTCTTCGAGGTATTTTAGAGCAGGGGGAGGAGGGGATGGTGTCATGGAAGAACTTTGAAGGTTAATAAAATAAAGGAAGCTTCCACAATTTGCGTGAATATTATTCCTTCCAGAAATCCTAAGGGTCTAATTCTAATGAGGAAGAAACGCAATGAAATGAATGTTTGTACATATGGACACTTTATTTACAATATTAATTATACATGGTAACAATATGCAAAAATAAGTAGCTGAATGAACCAACAGCTGCCTCAAAACTTAGCTGCCTCAAAACTTAGCTGCCTCAAAACTTAGCTGCCTCAAAACTTAGCTGCCTCAAAACTTGCTCTTCACTCTTCAAACAGGAGGCTCACTTAGATTGAGCTGGGGCTACATAGTGGTATGCAATGACCATATCACTAACAGCCCCCCCCAAAAAACAAGAGTGTGCTTGTTCTAGCTGGGCTGCTGCACAAAGCCCCTCTGGTATGATGATGATGATGCAGGTGGCCGGGAAGTCAAGTTCTCTGAAAGGGAGTTACATCCTCATCCTTACACAGCAGCATAGAGTACATTTACCGGGATTATTACAGGTCTGATCTTTTTCCGTCACATAAAACTTGAGCTTTCTTACATGAACATCTCTTAACTTAACATCAATTCAAAATTCTAGTATAATATATCTCCGCTTCTTTCTTTCTAGGACTATTCCGTCTTGTATTTCTTGATTCTGTTCGGCTTTTTGCTTGCGACGAAGGCAATGATGGTGACTATCTGTCCGCACAAGTACGCGGCCAGAATGAACACAGCAGGGTAGAAGGCGTCCGGGAGGTTGGGTTCCTGCAGCCCCATGTACCGGAGGGCCTGCGTGCCAGTCACCACACCACAAGGTGCCTAGGGAAAGAAAGGAGAGGATAGATAATGTGCCAGAAAAGGAAAGAAAAATGCAAAATCTTTTACAGTTTACGCTATACATGAGTTCCTACATAAACGGCTAACTATCCATCGCAAAAAATCAAATCATGGTATGAATGTCTTTGATCAAAAGCAAATACATTATCCTAAGGAAGCTAAAACATGCCATGAACCTGACTAACTCACCTTTCTCTGGATGGCAGAAAGAGAGTCTTGCAACACCGGGTTTCTGTCGCACAAGAACTCATTTGTATTCTCAAATTCTTGTCGTTCCACCTCGTGCAGCACCCAGCGGACAGGTGACCACCATAGCGTCGGCCAAGTCCAGAGGGAAATATCCTGAAAAAGTAATATTAGTAAGGTAGCTGCCAACACATTAGGTTTCTCACTTGTATGCTAAGACTCCACAACTCACTGCTACTTAAGCTTCCATTCTTAATAAAAAAAATCTTTGCTGTGCCTCAATTACTTCCTGTAAAAGCATTGATGTCTTCTACGATCACTGTTTCATCATTATAATACCTTACTATGCATTCTTAACACCTTGCAGCCCATTACTTCCCTTGCCATCGGTTAGCATCCCTCACTCATCTATCCACCAACGCGCCTCTTTGATCCCATCCTCTACCTTTCTGTCTCACCTTGTCCACTGTCATATATCAGTTATTAGAAAGGAATAATTAAGGAATATATCTTGCCTTTGAGTGGAGAGTAAACCCTGAGCCCAGCGTGGCCACCGTCAGGATGAAGCCGGTGGTCATTGCCGCAGCGTGTCGGGAGTCGAACACGCAGGCGGCAGCGACAGCGATGGCACGGACGGCAAAGAGGTAGAGCAGCATGTAGCCCAAGTAGATGTAGAACTGATCAGCGGTGGGGAAGCCTGCCATGGAGTACGCCGGCAGGATGAAGGCGAGGAAGGTTCCGCCTGCCGCTAGGAAGCTGTAGCAACTCTGTGGATAAAGACGATATTTTTATTATACGGACTCGTGTTTATTCCCTTTCCATATTCCTCATTTTCCTCACCAAGTAGCAAATAATTTAGGATCTGAAATCATATAAAAGTGAAGAATATTATGAACCAGTGTAGAAAACCTGCCATAAGTTACCTTGGTCATTATGTAGATGCTTTTAGAATATAATCCGTCCGCCACATCCCGGGCCACCGCTGGTTTGTCTCGCCACACCTCCGAGATGGCCATGAGTAACACTGGCCAGAGGGCGAGGGTGGCCATCACGTAGTGGAAGTTTGCTCTGTTGTTCACGTTATCCTGGTGTTGCGGCAGTGAGGTGCGGACGTCCCAGAACACAGCGCCGACCACCACAGACATTATACCGGCCACCAGCGTCATGGCCAGCCAGTTCATCATGTTGTACGGGAACTGATAGATCATGGCGCGTCTGCAATGGTGGACAATTGAGTTTATTGGTATAATTTGGACAAGGGGAAACATTATTATACATTATCATACACTTCACACTTCACTATCCTTCACATCACACTACACCCTCCCTGTCACTCTCCATCCTCCTCCTGCAACTCACATCCACAAGCCGAGGAGTTGGAGGCAGAGGTTCTCCTTCCGGACCTTGGGTGGGAGCGGCAGGGGTGAGCCGGGGTCACTGAGAGCCTCCTGCCGCCTCCTGAAGGTCTCGGCGAGCATCTCCACGCGTTGGGATGACTCCAACATCGCCTCGGCACTCAGGTCATCCAGAGTAACGAGGTCAACTGTAATGGTAATCAATGGGTCAGTAAGATACAGTACATTTCTAATATTTAACGACACATAATTATACACGGATAAACAAATATAAATAAGAAGCCTTAAGTGCAGCTCTTAAATACATAATAAAAAGGGACATTTTGAAGTAAATTATAAACCAAACAAGCGACAAGTTCAATAGCAAGAGATAAAAAAAATACGTTTACATAATAAAAACAAAAACAAAAACAAAAAACAAATATAAATCACTTGAAATATGAAAATGCCGAATGTAACTCAAGGAAGCCAAGGGTACTGACGGTAGTAGTCTGAAGGGTTCTTGTAGGCTGGACACGGGTATTCAATGAAGGCAAAGTAAGGCAGCATCTCCCTCCGCCTTCCAAAGTACATGAGGCGGCCGGTGGAGATGAGAGCAACACGGGAGATCATGGTAAAGATTTCATACGTCGGAGGCTGGATGGTGAGAATCTGTGGATGGGCGGAAGGGAAGAGGTTAAACATGGAGAGAGATAGAGAAGAGTGGTTGGTCTGTGAGGGAGTTGGATAAGTAAGGATGTATATAAGTAAAGATATATTGCACACAAACACACACACACACACACGCACACACACACACACACCCTCACTCACCACTATCCTGCCACGACACGCCCACTGCCTCAGGTATTCAACGAGGAAGAAAGTGTCAAAAATATCCATGCCGCGGGTGGGCTGGTCGAGTAGCACCACGTCTGTCTCCATAAGCAGGTGACACGCCACGTTGAGTCTCCGCCGCTCGCTCAGTGTTAGGTCCTTGACGCGGGTGTGCTTGACCTGCTCTAGCCCAAGGTCATTGATGAGGCCGTTGATCTGTGAGACGAGGACAAAAGTTAGTGATGAGGGAAGACATAAAAAGACTATTATTATAACGATATGTGAGGATTGATTATAGACAAATGAGGATAGATTAAGTACATGTATATAAAGTTTAGTTACCAAGGTATTTAAGACTAGATAAAGACACAAATTAGGAGGCAATGTAGTAGGAGGAGGAGGAGATGGGGAAGAGGAGGAAGGAGGAAAAGGGGAAGAGGGGAAGGAGGAGAAGGGTAAGAGGGGAAGGGAGGAACTGAAGTGACATTATGCCAGGTGAATGCAATTAGTGGTCAGGTGATTCAGAAGGAAGGAAGTAAGGGAGGAAGGAAGGAGTGTAAATGAACTGTAAACAATGACATCTGGTGAGGAGCTTCAGTCACCATTACACATTAAAGGACAAGGCTCCTGTGTAGACTTCCTTCACCCTCCCCCTCCTTCCTTCACCCTAACTCTCCTTCCTGCTCCTCTTCCTTCACCCTAACCCTCCTTCCTGCTCCTCTTCCTCCCTCCTCCTCCTCCTCCTCCCTTCACGCACGTAGCAGTAATTTAAAAAGGTGTAATACTCTGGTAGTGAGACAAAAGGTTTCCTGCTATCTGTTTTTACCCTTCTCTTCCTCCTTATCTAACACACACACACACACACACACACGTATATAGTAGTAATTTAAGAAGTGTAATACCTATGTAATACGACTAAAAGTTTCGTGGTAGGTATTTTTATAATGGATTCTTGTGTTTTTCTTTACCTTTATCCTCCTCCTTCTCCTTGTCTTTTTCTGAACACACACACACACACACACACGCACACACGCACACACTTTCGCTTGGAGGGAGTCACACACACACACACAGGTAAGACTTGCGTAATTTAGGTAAGGTAATCATGGGAGTTTGTGAGTAACAGGTGGCAGATATTCCCTTAAGGTCAACAGGTGTGAGGATGATATATTTACCTGGATAAGATTAATTGCAGGTAAGTACACGTGTAGGATTGTACTTCTTTCTTTCCTTTCGTAATTATCTCATATCCTTTACTCGTTTCCTTTACTTCTTTGCTTCCTCATACTTTCTTTTTTTACTTCTATAGTTCTCTTTTATATTGTTACGTGACGTTGTATTTTTTTTATTTATTATTTTTTTTGTGGTGATGAGGTTACGGTAAGTTTAACCAGTCATTCCTTTTCTTTCTTTCTTTCTTTCTTTTTATTTTTCTTCCCTTTCTCTATCATTTATATATCTCATTCCAGCTAAATCTTTCCTCCTTTCCTCCAATTTGTTCTCTCTCTTTACTCTCTATCTTATCTCTATCTCTCTCTCTCTCTCTCTCTCTCTCTCACCTTATTTCCCATCCTTTTCTACTTCCCTACCCTACCCTATATTTCCTTTACTTTCCATTCCCTTACCTTCCTTTCCTTCCCTTCCCTTTCCTTCCCATCCCTTACCTTCCTTTACCTCCCTTCCCTACACACTCACCCTGGCCTTCACTCCCCTCACTCTGTTCACGTCGCCAGAGGAGCGGAAGAAGGAGTGCAGCAGCAGCGTCTGTCGAACACTCATGTCTGGGCAGAAATTGACGTCTTGTTGCACGTAAGATGATCGCGCCGCAACCTGGAGGAGAGGGTGAGGTCAAGGCAAGGTAGGTCAAGTGAAGGTCAAGTAAAATGAAGTTTATTGCAGGTTATACTAAATGTTGTATTATAAGATTATGATTAAATAGTTTTATATACACACACATGTACACACGAACACGCACACGCACACAAGCACACGCACGCACATTTCACTCTTCCCGCACCTCAATTTCCACACACCACAAATAGGCTACAATCTCAAGAACAAAGCTTATTTCCCAAAAGAGTGGGTTTAGTTTAGCAATTTTCAAACATTCATTGCAAATATTCAACCACACGTTTCTTTTAACAGTTCAACGAGCAATTTTCTTCTCTCTCTCTCTCTCTCTCTCTCTCTCTCTCTCTCTCTCTCTCTCTCTCTCTCTCTCTCTCTCTCTCTCACCTTGGCGGGGGTCGTGTGGTTGCCATTGAAGATAAAGTCTCCTCTTAGTCGTCCTCCCCACCTGGAATGTCTGTTGGCCAGCGCGTCCAGCAAACACGAACCTTCCAACTCTGACGATGAGAAACAAAAACACACGTTAAAGATGAAACAAAAGTAAAGAACAAGAAAAAAACACGTTAAGGATGTAAAATAAAAATAAAAATATAAAGAAAAGCATGTAAGGAATTAAATAATGACTCGCAAATCACTGAGACAAAAATAATAATAAATCACTCAAGTAAAAGAAATAATAAAAAAAAATGTTGCAATTAAGGAAGTAAAAAGTTAATTCCTTACACACACTAAATCATTAAAAGCCTCATCTTCCTCTCACTCTTACTTGCTTCCTCTCCCTCTCTCTCCTACTCCCTTCCTCTCCTCTACAGTAACTCTCCCTTAATAACACTACAACACCACAACTCACACCATGACGAAGCATCTTAAACCTTTTTTCCCATTGGTCAACATCGCCTCAGTCCTTCCAATTAACTGACCAATCACAACCAGGCTACAGCTTCCCAAATACATCTTAGTCACGTGGTTAAATCTAGTAATGAGAGAGAGAGAGAGAGAGAGAGAGAGAGAGAGAGAGAGAGAGAGAGAGAGAGAGAGAGAGAGAGAGAGAGAGAGAGAGAGAGAGAAAGTCTTTAAAGTTAATGGTCCATATAGTGATAAATAGCGACACTCACTCAACTTCATCCCACGCTGAGACAACAACGTAAAAACATAACAATAACGATGCTATTACTACTACTATTACTACTACTACTACTACTGATGATAATAACTGACAACTACAACAGCATAAAAAAAAAACGACAGCAACAGCAACAACAGTAAGAACAAAAAAATAACTGAGTAAAAAGCATAGAAATACACGGCTCTTGACCCTGATTCTCTCTCTTTCTCTCTCACTCTCTCTCTCTCTCTCTCTCTCTCTCTCTCTCTCTCTCTCTCTCTCTCTCTCTCCATCCATCCATCTTTCCTGGTGACTTATAAGATAACACAGCGATGACGAAAGTAAATAGACACGAAGGATGAAAGAAGATAAAGAAAAAGAAATAAGAATGTGTGTGTGTGTGTGTGTGTGTGTGTGTGTGTGTGTGTGTGTGTGTGTGTGTGTGTGTGTGTGTGGCGGGAAATGGTTTGAGCAAGTGTGGGAGAACCTGTATAAACTTTACTTTAGTGTGTGTGTGTGTGTGTGTGTGTGTGTGTGTGTGTGTGTGTGTGTGTTTAGTTTCCCAGTATGACGGGCATGTCGGTATTCAGAGAGAGGTCAGTAAGAAAAGTCTCTAGCATGACACAGCAACCACTGACCTCTTCCATCTGACCTCCTTCCTCCTTACCCATCACCTGCTCCTCCTCCTCCTCCTCTTCATTCCTTCCTCCTCCATTATCTACTCCTCCTCCTTGCTTCTAAATTGCCTATAATCATTACCTTTTTTCCTTCCTATTTTTACCTTTTCTTCCTCAAAAACTAATTATTTTTTTTACTCTTTTTCAATACAATTAATTACGTGAGGTTATTTAGCTACTCCCTGCACGGTATTATAGCAATTATTTCTTCCTCCCTCATTCCTAGCCTTCCCTTCTACCTCCCTCGTTCTTAGCCTCCCTTTCTACCTCTCTCGTCCTCCTCTTCCTTTTCCTCCCTCATTCCTAGCCTTCTCTTCAACCTCCCTCATTCCTCGTCTTCCTTTTCCTCCAGCACGTTGCCTTTTCTTTCAGCCTGAGCATCACTCCTCTCCTGTGTCATCTCCTCCGCACATTATCGGTGAAAACAAATAGCCTAAGCGATGATGAAGGGAAGGTGAATGGGCAAATAAGATCAATGAATACACTAGAAACTCATTTGTGCAGAGACCATTGTTCCTTACACGTTTATACTCTCTCTCTCTCTCTCTCTCTCTCTCTCTCTCTCTCTCTCTCTCTCTCTACGGTAATTATAATAAGAAAGGCAAAGGAAGGAAAATGTGGGTGGTGCAGGTGGTTGTGGTGGGTAGGGATGACCGCGGGTTAGAGAGTCACTGACCTTACAGAAAGCCACGAGAACGCAAAAATCAGGACCTCGTGAAACTAATTTGGAAGGAAGGAGGGGAAGAGAGGGGAAGGGATGGTGGTGGTAGTGAATGTGTGCGTGCGTGCGTGAGGAAGTGAGTGAATGATAATAACAACAACAACAATAGTAACAATAGTGTACAAGTGTTTTATATGTATATCGTGTCTATTTTAACCTCACATATCTAATAGGAAAAACGTCTCTTATCATTAATAAACTGCTAGTATGAAAATGCCTAACCTAACCTAACCTGCTTGGTGATGCGTGACTGAGTGTTCCAAGGGCTGACTGACCGCTGGAGGACAAATGGTGAACACAAATTCCAGTCACTAAGATTCTCACTAAAATTCCAAAGTTTTTTTTTAACTCTATTTTACTAACACGGATTTCTGCTGAAGGCGAGATAAAAAGATAAAAAAAAAGGATAAAAAAGAGAAGAGTGTGAAGAGAGAAAAAGAAGAAAGGGATGAGAGGAGCAGCAGGAGAGGATATAAAGGAAAGAAAATGAGAGAGGATGAAAGAGAGAATTTCAACAAAAGAAAGTTTGGCGTGAGTTAATGTTGTATGTTTTTACGATGCCACTGAATAAATATTGAAACGTATGATATATATATATATATATATATATATATATATATATATATATATATATATATATATATATATATATAGAGAGAGAGAGAGAGAGAGAGAGAGAGCAGTCTTTTTACTTTTTTTCAGTTCTTTAACTTTTCCGAGTCACCTTCCAAATGCAAGAGCTGTTTAAGGTTCTTAATAATTTTCTATTAACAGAATGATATTCAGTAGTACACAAAAAACCGTCAGTTAGATATATAAATCTTTTCTTTTCGATCGTCTTGCTCCGAAACACTTACTACAACAGATAAGAGAGAATGGTTCAAGCAGTTCCATAGCAATCATTTCTAAAAAAATATTTAATGGAAAGCTGTTTCTATTGATGCCTTTATTGTTGTTAAATAGTTTGATGAAGCTTACATAAAGCAGTATTGCAGGTGTGTAGTGTACCTTTATGGAATGCATGCCTCTAGGGCGAGAATGATACGAATGGCAACAAAATTGTCATCCCTAACAGGAAAGATTGGATGGTCCTCACCTTTCCTTGAACGTGATCCCCGATTGGAAGTAAAGGTGGAAACCATGATCAGCAATAATGGTGAATGTGTTTTTATATTATTTACAGATATGTTTCGGTCTGTGGTGGTAAGCTTTGCAACGTTACTGGCGTGGGTCAACGTGCACGTGTTCGAGGACCTGGGTGTGTCCTCGAACGGCGTGGTGCGGGCCCTCAGGCAGATGGAGTTGGAGGGCCGCCTGTGGTGGGTGGGGCCGTTCTTGCCTCCAAAGGTTACTAACCTGTATGAGGCATGTCCGGCCCCAGAGACGGGGTGGTGGTCCTTGGTGGGGGGTCCAAGGACCACCAAGCACTACATGGCGTGCCTCGCCGAGACCACGGACAGGATCTTGGACGCATACCAGCTGTTCAGCTACAGGTGTTTGCTGTGGTGGGCAGCTGGGTGCGTCCTTGTCCTCCTCATCCACACCGTATGGTCGAGGATGAGGCAGCGCCATTGGTGTCTCGTCTCCCTTCGTAACCTCCTGAAGCCTGAACCTGGGTCAGACCTCACGCCAGTGCAGGCTTCACCACCACTCCAAAATTACCATAAGTCAGCACTGCCGGCCCGGCCAGCACTGCTAGCACTGGCAGCTCCCCCGCCTCTGCTAACAGTGCAATACCGGCCAGCACTGCTAGCACTGGCAGCTCCCCCGCCTCTGCTAGCACTGCCATATCGGCCGGCACTGCTGGCTCTTCCACCAACTCAGTTCATCCCATCAAAGCCAGTCCCCAAGACACTGCTGTCCCTTGCAGCAGTGGCAGTCCCCCCAACGCAGTCAGTCCCCAAGTCACTGCTGTCCCTTGCAGCAGTGGCAGTCCCCCACACAGTCAGTCCCCAGTCACTGCTGTCCCTTGCAGCAGTGGCAGTCCCCCCAACACAGTCAGTCCCCAAGTCACTGCTGTCCCTTGCAGCAGTGGCAGTCCCCCCAACGTCAGTCCCCAAGTCACTGCTGTCCCTTGCAGCAGTGCGTCCCCCCACAGTCTCCCCAAGTCACTGCTGTCCCTTGCAGCAGTGGCAGTCCCCCCAACGAAGTCAGTCCCCAAGTCACTGCTGTCCCTTGCAGCAGTGGCAGTCCCCCCAACGAAGTCAGTCCCCAAGTCACTGCTGTCCCTTGCAGCAGTGGCAGTCCCCCCAACACAGTCAGTCCCCAAGTCACTGCTGTCCCTTGCAGCAGTGGCAGTCCCTTCAACACAGTCAGTCCCCAAGTCACTGCTGTCCCTTGCAGCAGTGGCAGTCCCCCCAACGAAGTCAGTCCCCAAGTCACTGCTGTCCCTTGCAGCAGTGGCAGTCCCCCCAACGCAGTCAGTCCCCAAGTCACTGCTGTCCCTTGCAGCAGTGGCAGTCCCCCCAACGCAGTCAGTCCCCAAGTCACTGCTGTCCCTTGCAGCAGTGGCAGTCCCCCCAACGCAGTCAGTCCCCAAGTCACTGCTGTCCCTTGCAGCAGTGGCAGTCCCCCAACGCAGTCAGTCCCCAAGTCACTGCTGTCCCTTGCAGCAGTGGCAGTCCCCCCAACGCAGTCAGTCCCCAAGTCACTGCTGTCCCTTGCAGCAGTGGCAGTCCCCCCCAGCAGTCCCCAAGTCACTGCTGTCCCTTGCAGCAGTGGCAGTCCCCCCAACGCAGTCAGTCCCCAAGTCACTGCTGTCCCTTGCAGCAGTGGCAGTCCCCAAGTCACTGCTGTCCCTTGCAGCAGTGGCAGTCCCTCCAACACAGCCAGATACCCCCACCTCCAGTCTCCCGTACTATCCCAGTTTGCCTCACTACACCAGTCTGCCGTACAATCCAAGTCTGCCATATCACTCCAGTCTGCCCCATCACACCAGTAAGCCCCGTCCCTCCATTAGGAATAAGAAGCCTCATTAGAATGTCTTTAATCTGAATTGCTCTTTTTGTTTTTTCTGAATGGCTTTGAAATAAATTGTACCGTGTTTAATCACCCTATCTTACCCTATCCTATTCTATCCAATCCCATTCTAAGCCCAGTGTTATGTTAAAGACAATGTTGTGCTTAGACGTCACACCAACACACAAGTGTTTTTAATTAAGGCACAATAAGAAAAAGTGAAACGAAAGATATTGATGGTCAGTCAGTCAGTCACACTCTCTCTCTCTCTCATATATATATATATATATATATATATATATATATATATATATATATATATATATATATATATATATATACATACATACAAGACCCGTTTCTTTCGTGACTAATAAAAATCCTTTCCATTTACAAACCAGTCTTTCACCTTAACTCAAGTCGTTCACCTCTGCCCCTTCACACTTGTTTATCACCTTACTCTACTTCACTTCACACCTTCCCTCTACCTCTCACGGCCCTTGTGTCTTTCTCTTTGCCTTATTTCCTCCTCAGCCCATGCCTCAAGTCTTCTCACGGCCCTGTAACGCTGTATCACTCATCACTAAGTCTGTTTCTCACCGCCCGTCTCTCTATTCTTCTGCGTTAAACTCTCCCGGTCTCTCACGGCTTTACTTTACGTCATTCCGCCGTGCGTGTCGTGGTGATGCAGCCTCAGCAGTACAGTGTTGACCGAGGCCTAATTCACCCCGCCGGCATGAGCCTCACACCGGAACGTGAGACAAACACAAGCTACGGATGCCAACCCAACCCAGCTTCGTGCCACAGCTAAACTCTCCTAAATCCTTCACATTAACCTCCTTCCTTCACTCTAGTCATATTTTCGCATTCTATTTCCATTATAAAGAGGCTGGAGGTGTATCGTGAATGTGTTAGTTGTATGTACATGAACTAGATGGCGTTGTAATGTTCGATTATTAGGAGCTCACCGCCAGAGGATAATGACTACAGAAAGACGCGGAAATTCCCTTCGGCCTTCTATAATTGCCAGGAAATCGGTGGGTAACTATATATAGTGACCTTTGCGTCTTCCTATGAGAGAGAGAGAGAGAGAGAGAGAGAGAGAGAGAGAGAGAGAGAGAGAGAGAGAGAGAGAGAGAGAGAGAGAGAGAGAGAGAGAGAGAGAGAGAGAGAGAGAATTACCTGAATATTTATATCTTTAATACTCTCTTATCAACAAAACTATTACTACTACTACTACTACTAGGAGAAGGAGGAGGAAGAGGAGGAGGAGGAGGAGGAGGAGGAGGAGGAGGAGGAGGAGGAGGAGGAGGAGGAGGAGGAGGAGGAGGAGGAGGAAGAGGAGGAGGAGGAGGAGGAGAAGGAGATTAATAGTAAATAATAATTACGTAGTAAAATGAAACCATATATTTATATAAAAAAAAGATTTTCCTCCTCATTTTCTCGAAAGTTATTAGAGATATTGGAAATATCATTGCAGCAGCTGATGGACCTAATTATACTGTACAACTGTAATTATGAATATTAGTTCTATGACTATATTACTTCATCGCGGGTTGGAATCTTTAACGGGAAGCTCGTCTCTGCTTGTAGGTTCAGAGGTTGGATGGGAGGGAGAACGGGTTAAGGATTTCAGTTATTGAGTGATGTTAGCGAGATAACTATGCGTGAGTGTGTGGAAATAATAAATAACTTGTTTCACACACACATCAAGAAATCTACCATATCAATTCCACCTAAAACAGACATACACATACACGAGGTAGTACAAGAAGCCACGTACAGGATACATACAAGGTAAACACGGGATATGGACGGTATACAAACAGGAGACAGGAACCAAGACGAGACGCTCCTCTACATGTAACTGTTCCAAGGCTCCACAACCCTGATGGCGGGGGACTAAGGGAAAAATTGCCTCCCCAATTATCCCTTGAGGACCAGTCGTCAGCCGCCAGAACAGCGTTACATAAAAGCCGCGTCTGACTGACTGAATGTTTAGGAAGTCTCGGCGTAACGGGAGAGAGAGAGAGAGACCGCCCGTTGTGTGTGTGTGTGTGTGTGTGTGTGTGTGTGTGTGTTTCATTCTGTTAACTATGGATAGATACTTAAAAACCTAGACTTCATTTGCATATTAAAACAAAATCATAACGTAATGAAAACACAAACAATTTACTTCGTCGTGTCTGTCTGATTCACAAAAAACATTCCTTCTCGTAATCCACATTGTAAACTTCCGGGCAGCAAGGAAATGATCAGCATATTCTCTCTCTCTCTCTCTCTCTCTCTCTCTCTCTGGTAGGGATGGTTAAGTCAAATTACATACATACACAAAATTTCAATTCATCCACCCACCTATTCTTTCTCTCTACAATGATAGTTCTGGTGAAGTCTCCAAAAAGGAACGAGGAGGAGGATAGCAATTCCATATAAATAACTACCAAATAACTTCAGGAAAACACACACACACAATCACAAAAACTATAATTTCCCTCAAAACAAATTAGGTTTCCTCAGGCATTTCCGTGTCTCAACGAATTTTTTTTTTTTATATGGAAGGATGAAAACACGATAAGAAAAAGGAGAATAATATATAACCAAGCTAAATAAACACAAAAAGGAAAATCACAAACAATGAAGAAAAGCGTAATACAAACAAACTAAATAAACACAACACCACACAGACTCGGGTGCAAGAACACAGGTATTGAGGCTCCTTAAAGAACGCCGGTGACAGTCCCCAACCCATTACGTCTCCACCCTGTATTCTGAACGCCGGTGGGAAGGTGTAACTACCAGGTTCTTCTCGCCCAAACTCTTCTTGTGTACACCGCAAACTTCTCAAGAGGCTTCCTGGGGATATTCTTTTGTTTTTTATGCTTTTACCTTTTTTTTATAGTTTTTAGTTTTTCTTTGTCTGTTGTGCCTGTGAAGGATTGATGTTCCCTGCTTCCCCTCACTCTATATACACTCCCTTCATTCTATTCACTCGTGTATACTTTCTTACGTATGTCTTTGTATGTATGTATCAATGTTCTATCGCTTTACATAGCTCATAAAATTATAGACTTCTTTCTCTCATACATATTCAAGAATCTATTTCCTCCTCCTCCTCTTCCTCGATACAAATAAATTCATTCTATGGTATTGGGATATGAACCAGAATTATGCCACACACACCCATACACACACACACACACACACACACACACACACACACACAGGCACATAAACACAACGGGAATCACGGGAGACAAATATAATTACGACCTTTGCTTTAACGGTAATTCTCACACGCCAGCGAACCGTGCGTGTGCGTATGTATGTGTGTGTGTGTGTGTGTGTGTGTGTGTGTGTGTGTGTGAACAAGAGGAGGAGGCGTGGAGGCAGAGGATCGAATGAGCGTCACACAATCACCTTGCCAGCAGAACGAGTTAACGAGTCGAGTCCAATTAAGACCCAGGAAGGCGGCCAGTTATGACCCACTCACGCGTGCGCTCCCCCCGCCCCCCTCCAACCCAATCACGCCCCCCTCTCCTACCCCCACCCCCCCCGTGGCCTCCTCTCTCTATATATAAAAAGCTCGGACCCTCACGTCTCCTCATTAACCAATAGCTAACGAGGTACACTAAACACACACACACACACACACACACACACACACACACACCTGAACCTTAAGAAAACATTATATATAAAAAAAATAAAGCAAATTCATACAAATAAACTTTTTTTTTATATATACATTTTATTTCGCTTTTACTGTCCTTTATTTCCTTACCAATCAACATAAACTTTACAATCAACTAATACATACATACATACATACATTCCTTCAAGATAACTATACAACGAGATGAATAACCAAGCATCACACACACACACAAACAAAACAAAAACAAAACAAAACAAAACAACGATGCACAAACACATAACACATAAAACCAAACAATCACACAACACGACACATCAAAACAATCACACAACACGACACATCAAAACAATCACACAACACGACACATTTCTCACACATGCCGTTGCTTTGCGGTTGATTACAAAAAAAAAAGACAGATCAACACAAGATTAGCTCCTTCCCGTTCTTTCGTGACTAATACAATAAGACGTGGCGTGAGATGCTGCTGTTGGGGGTGAGGGGGGAGGGGGAGGAGAGGAGGGGAGAGAAGGAGAGGGGAGGGGAAAAGGGAGTCGATGGTAAAGAGGAGAGAAGAATCACACGCACGAACTGTAAATTAACAACCTATCACACTGCTGACCTACACACACACACACACACACACACACATAGGTAGCCACAGAAATGATGGAATGGCTGGCATCTTCGAGTGGCATTCAAGTAGGTCAAGAAGGGGAAACTTGGCGCTCTCTCTCTCTCTCTCTCTCTCTCTCTCTACCAAGGGATGCGACACTTTCTTCCGTCTGCTGTCCATTTTCCTCCTCCTCCTCCTCCTCCTGTTCGTGCCACCTGTCGCCTGTCGCTCCAGGTAAATATAATCATTAAGTCCCCACTGAGTGCCTGACAGCTGAGTGCATGACGCTACCACAACTACTATCACCACTACTATAACACCATCACTAACACCACTCATCACCACCCTTGCTACTGTAACAGTCTCCCCTAGACACCATCAGAGAATGTGCAGTTACCACTCTGGTGAAAATGTGTTGCTCCACCACATACTATTATAACTTTATTTTTATTGTATTTTTCAATACTCATTTTATGTTCTTTATTTATGTTTTTCTTTTTATATTATTATTATATATTTTGTTGTGCTGCTGACCAGCGCACTGTCTACAAACAGTGCGCATATTTAAAAACATTGTTCATCAACTCTTCAGCAATTGTTACCTACAGTCTCTATATTTTGTTAATAAAATAACCTTAACTGGATCTGAGTTTTCTCATTCTCCAGTGCAATCCCTACCCCCCAAGCCCCAATGCTACAATTGGTGACCCAAGAGTGAGCTATGGTCAAACAGTGACATACTGCCTGTGCTGAACAAAGAGCACATGTTCCTAGTGTGAAGGCCTGGGTCTTACAGATTCATTCGCTTTCACACTCCCAAGGCAAAAAGTCTCACCTCCATTATGGGGTTCGTGAGAATGAGCCGACGGACGGGAATATTCTACACACTTGTGTAGCTGTCACTTGTAAGGTTCCCCCTCCCACCCACCCTGGCACCTTCTGTGCCCCTCAGACGCCTTCATTGCGTCTTCAGCGGCCTAATGCGCACGCATGCGCGGCCTCTACCCCCTCAGACGCCCTCACTGCGTCATCGGCACGGCCTTATGCCCTCCCCCCTCAGACGCCCTATTACGTCTTCAGCCGCCTCACGCACACTCTACACCCTCTGACGCCTTCTCGCGTCATCATGTTCAACCCCTACCCCCCGCCTCGCGGCGTTAAAGTGATCTTCACCACTCACCGCCCTGTGGATTATTCACCGCCCTGTGGATTATTCACCGCCCTGTGGATTATTCATCACCCTGTGGATTCTACTCTCCCATGGATTACTTACCTACAGTGCATAGTGCTCCAACTTGTGTTCAGTGCTCATCGCCCGATGGATTACTCTACTCCAACGTGGATTAATAGTGCTCTCACCTACGTTCAGTGCTCACCACCCTATGGATTACTATACTTTCCCGTGGATTAATTACTTACAGTGCCTTCCCGGACACTCAGTGCCTTAGTGTCCACCAAGGTGCCCTGCATGGGGCGTGTTTATACACCAGTGTCACTAGTGTTAACTGTGGTTCGTTCCCTGAGCTACCGTGGCCCCTGGCCACGCCAGCACCTTTGCCACTCAGTTCAACACCACTTGACTTCACCATGCCTGACAACGACGACCTCCACACTGCAGCAGCAGTGGCACTCAGATCGCCACCCTTCTGCCCACAGAACCCGTCTATGTGGTTCGCTATTTTGGAGTGCGGATTTAAGACATCCAAAATCTCCAACAGCCTCACCCAGTTCACCCATGCTGCTAGCCTCCTGCCTCCTGACGTCCTTCCACAAGTCTCTGACGTCATCTCAAAAGCTTCCACCTCCACCACGCCCTATGAAGACCTGAAGACTGCTATACTCTCAAAACTTCAGTCTTCTATTGCCACCCGCCTCAAAGAGTTGTTCTCCAAGGATGAGTTGGGTGATGAGAAGCCTACAGACCTACTGCTTCGCATGAAGCAGCTACTCGGAGACAAATACAGCGCATACGACCGAGAACTTCTCGCCATCTACAAGGCTGTCAAGCGCTTCCGCTACTTCGTTGAAGGCCGTCGCTTCCATGTGTACACTGATCACAAGCCTCTTACTACTGCTTTCCTGAGAAACAAGGACTCCTACACTCCACGGCAGTTTCGCCACATGGACTACCTTTCCCAATTCACCACCGACATCAGGTACATCAAAGGCGCGGACAACGCTCCAGCAGACGCCCTCTCCCGCAACATTACTGCTGTGACGTCTTCTTCTCTTGATTACGCCGCCATAGCTGCCGACCAGTCTGGCGACGCCGAACTGGACAAGCTATTGTACAACCCGGCGCTCAAGATAAAGAAACTCACGCTCCCAGGCACCAAGATCGCTCTCTACGCTGACGTCTCCACAGACGCTGTCCGTCCCTACCTGCCACAGCGACATCGCTACCAGGCCTTCCGTCAGTTTCACGATCTCTCTCACCCTGGCATCCGAGCTACACAGCACTTGATGACGTCTCGTTTCATCTGGGAGGGTATCAACAAGGATGTCAGACTCTGGACTCGTACCTGCACCAACTGTCAAGCCTCCAAGGTGACTCGGCATACTCACTCTCCGCCCGGCACTTTCACACCCGTAACGGAGAGATTCGACCACATCCACATTGACCTGGTCGGCCCCCTGCCACCCTCTGCCGGTCATCGTTACATTCTCACCTGTGTGGATCGTTTTACACGTTGGGCCGAAGCCACCCCCATCACTGACATCACAACGGACACTGTCGCCCACGCTTTCATCGCTACTTGGGTCTCCAGGTTCGGTGTTCCTCTCAGCCTCACTTCAGACCGCGGCGGCCAGTTCGAGGCCAACGTGTGGAACAAGGTCATGACCCTGCTCGGCATCCGCCGCTACAGGACTTCCAGCTACCACCCGCAGGCCAATGGCATGGTCGAACGGTTCCATCGCCAACTGAAGTCCTCCCTCATGGCCTCCACCCAACGAGAGAATTGGTCCCTGGCTCTCCCCATTGTTCTCCTCGGCATCAGGTCCTCCCTGAAGGAAGACCTACACCACTCCTCGGCTGAGCTGGTTTACGGCACCAACCTTAGGCTCCCAGGCGAACTTCTAGTCAAAACACCCGACCCTGCACCCTGCAGCGTCCAAGACTTCGCCTCCCGCCTCAAAGGTGTCATGAGAAGCCTTCAGCCAGTGCAGCCTCGTTCTTCCCCGATGAAGACCTTTGTGAGCCAGGACCTCGACACCTGCACCCACGTCTTCATACGCGTGGATGCCGTCCGCCGGCCTCTGACACAGCCCTACCAGGGACCCTACCTCGTCCTGAGAAGGACCAGGAAGACTGTCACCATTGACAGGAACGGTGCTCAAGACGCAGTGGCCATCGACCGAGTCAAACCGGCATATCTGTTGGCCCCAGATCAGGCTCCTGTTATGTCGCACCGCACCACTAAGATCTCTTTCCTCCTTCGTCGTCACTAGGGGGGGAGTATTGTAACAGTCTCCCCTAGACACCATCAGAGAATGTGCAGTTACCACTCTGGTGAAAATGTGTTGCTCCACCACATACTATTA
Organism: Metacarcinus magister; assembly: GCA_029783475.1. Lineage (NCBI taxonomy): Eukaryota > Metazoa > Arthropoda > Malacostraca > Decapoda > Cancridae > Metacarcinus > Metacarcinus magister. Next base: position 1,699,368 of record JAPQNM010000047.1, read on the forward strand.
TAACTTTATTTTTATTGTATTTTTCAATACTCATTTTATGTTCTTTATTTATGTTTTTCTTTTTATATTATTATTATATATTTTGTTGTGCTGCTGACCAGCGCACTGTCTACAAACAGTGCGCATATTTAAAAACATTGTTCATCAACTCTTCAGCAATTGTTACCTACAGTCTCTATATTTTGTTAATAAAATAACCTTAACTGGATCTGAGTTTTCTCATTCTCCAGTGGACCAACTAGCTACAAACACTCCCAAGCCCCAATGCTACACTACCACAAGCGGTAGAAACGTATTAAGCTACAGTTATGAGCAGTAAGTTAGCGAGATAAATGAGAGAGAAAATGTTATCTTCTTCTGTATTCTCAACTGTGAAATTACTGTCTTTTATTTTGATGTGTGAGTAATGTTTCAATTATATTTTTCTTCTCTCCCTTCCTCGCGTGTGTAGCTGTGAGGGAATAGATGTTGTTCTGGTCTCCTATTCGTTTTCAGTGTTTTCAATCCGCTGCTACGAGAGTTTTGAGCCCACTGTCTATTCTTACAAGTACTACGTTTGAAGGAATTAATTTTTTTTTTATATAAAGTTATGGCACTCATTATGTTTTCTTTCAGTCGTCTTATTTTTTTTCAGGATTGGAATGATAACATGAAACTCGTAGGATAAAAAAAACAAAATATATATCACTTGACGTTAAACTAATACATTGAACTACATTTTAACGGTACCTCTGTCTATCTATCTATCTATGGTTTCCTTAGGCTTAACCAAGTAGAATCTGACTGGCTTGTGTGTGGTAGAGATGTGGTAGAGAGGAGTGAAGTGGAGTGGAGTGTGGTAAGGCAATGTGAGGGAGTAGGAGGCGGGGTAAGGCGAGGCGGGACGGGGCGGACACTTGCATATACAAAGGTGACCACAACATGCCTTGGCCCTTACCACCACCACAGGGAATGTTAACGTCTGGAAAACAACACACGAATATTTCAAGTGTCTGCGTTGTGTTGTGTCGTGTTGGTTGGTTGAGGTGAGTAAAAACACTAATTACTCTACTTTCTTTTACTTCCTTTACTCATTCATTATTCTTTTTCCTTTTTCTTCCTACCTTCTTCCTATTCATTACCTTCTTTTTCCTTTTATTTCTTATCCTCATTTTCCTTTCTTCTTCAATCTCTTTTAATTCTTTTTCTTTTCTTCCTTATTTCTTCCGTTTTCCTATTTCCTTTTTCCTCTTCTTATTCTCATGTCTCTTTCTTCTTCCATTTATTTATTTATTTTTTGGTATGCGTTTATATTTTCTTGATCATTTTATGTTTCCTGCGATACATTTTGAAAGGTGACACATATATTTTACGACCAAAACAAAACAAAATAAAACAAACATGAAAAATAAAAAATATATATAAAGAAAAAGAAAAAAAAAAAGAAACCCGGAAGGCATTAAGGATACAACGATAACGGCGACACACACACACACACACACACGCACAAGGGGGGGCGGGCAGGCGGTCACGGGGTCGGTGTGTGAGGTTGGAGTCACCATCACGCCCCCCCCCGCCCCCCTTTGCTTTACCTTTTCTCCCATCACGTAACCGCAGTCACTCACACACACACACACACACACACACACACACACGTACGCATACAAAAAAACACGTAGCACACATAATAGAAGACCGATAAGTAATCTCTCTCTCTCTCTCTCTACAAAACACAAACTGATATGAAAAAAAAGGAAAAAAATATCTGTGGAGGAACGTGCTGCCCGAGACTCTGACTGACCCAACGAATGAGTGAGTGAGTGAGTGTTCGAAAAAACTGAATCACGTCTCGTCTTGACCCGAACCAGTGAAGCATGCTCTCTTCTTCCTCTTCCACTCTACTTCCTTCCCCACCTTCAACCTTCCTTCCTCTACTGAACATGAGAACATAATAACAACAACAATAACAAATGAAGAACACCATTGTTACGTATTATAAGAAAATAAAAAGTTGAAAAAGTGATCAATCGCGTTAGTTGATGTGAAAAATTAAGCGTCAGACATCAAAGGTCATTCAACATAATTCTAGAGGTAACTGTCTATGTTGTTTTTTATGTATCTGTCAGTCTCTCTTTGGTATGGGGTCAGGGAGGTAAGGAGGGAAGGATGGAGGGAGGGAGAGAGGAATGGATGGAAGGAGGGATGGAAGGAGGGAGGGAGGGAAGAAGCTACAGCACCTGGGAAGATGTGTAGACCAAGATTTCCGGTGATATGATTCAGTTAGCGGCACCGTGACCCTTGTTCCCCCTCACTGTCTGCCCCCTCACCTCCACACCCCATCCACCTGTTCCCTCATCACCTTCTACCCGCACTCCGCCCCCCTCTCATGCCATGGCGCGGGGCTTCATAAATTCGAGGCATGAAAGGAACTACCGCCACCACCGCCACCGTGATACTCTCAACAGAATACTAAGTTCGGGCTTGAAGGGGGAAGGTGGTGGTGGGGTGACGCCGCGGGCTGGGGGCACCGCTATCACGCCCCCCTACCCCCCACAAACACGGGAGATGGTGACCTTGGTAGTAAGAAGCAAAACATGAACCTGGAAGCCAAGTGAAGGGAGTGAGTTTACAAAATGGGTGAATAAATTAATAAATAAAGAGATAAATTACGGCAAGAAACGGGAGAGTCGTGGTTCCTTACTTCCTTCCTTTCCAGGTAATCGTAGGTAATCATCCCATAATTTACATTTTGAACCAAGCCTCGTAACGTCAGGTGGGGCGGCGCACGGGAACACTAGCCTACCTCTTCCTTCCTTACTTCCTTATTTCAGTTTCCTTCTTCCTCTTCCTTCCTTATTTCAGTTTCCTTCTTCCTGTTCCTTCCTTAGTTCAGTTTTCTTCTTCCTCGTTTGAACTGACTCGGAAATCTAATTCACTACTAACACTTTCTCTGGATTTGACTTTTGATTCCACTCCAGTCTGTATGTTCTTGATGCTTTCCGTCTTGGTGTTCAATCCTTTGTTTCTTGAGTCTCACAGAGGAAGTCATAATCACACTTCATTATCTTGATCTCCTCTTTACGCTCTTAGTGACTGAACTGAACTGAACTGAAGCTTCGCGTGGTAATCGAGATCAGTATCGGATTGAGATCGGTAATGGAATCCAGCGAGGCCAGGAAGCGATTAATCGACCACAACGAATAACTGAAACGCTTACGTGAAGGGCAACTTTTAAGACGAGGGAATAGAACTGGATGAACGAGGCTGGGGGGGTGGTGGTGGTGGTGGTTCATATTCATAACAATTTGCGAGTCGTCTGTGTTTCATGTTTCAGAGTCTTGCATGTGATCAGCAGCATCGACAAGTTTTCTCTGAGATGTGGTTGTGAGGCAGCGACTGACTCCCTCCCCGCCGCGCCCTGTCATTACTGTGGACTCTCCCTCGCTGTGGTCAGGAATGGGCGGCAGGAAACACGTTGGGTGCCTGGTGGGGGTAGGATGGGGTTGGTGAAGAGCCTCCCTGCTGACGGAGGGAGATTTCCTAGGACCAATTGACGTGCAATGAACCCAAACCCACAGGAAGCGAGGAACCCACAGTGGGAGGGATCAGTGGCTGGGATGGTAGGCGTGGGTGTCTGATGCGTCCAAGTAACAGCCGCTCTTTCCGTAGTTAGAAACATGTTTGTGGCGCGCGTGTCCTCCTTCGCCGGCCCCGCACATCCGGTCACAGTGCCGGGCCGTGACACTCCCTGTTACGGGGACACACAGTAACAACCTCCTTCCATAAGGGTGAAGTTACCACACTGAACCACTAAGTTTCCGTCTCTTGGAGCGAGCCGATTTTTTGCTTGTTTGCGAAAAATATGCTGCGCTCAAGTAGGTCGCGGGGACTACAGTCATTGGGGGATTGGGGGGGGGGGGGAGGGGAGGGGATGGTCGAGGAAGGGAGTTGGGGAGGAGAGGGAAAGAGTGAGACCAGAACGAATCCTAGACACACTCACAAAGCTAAAAGACAGATTGAAACTTTCTGTCTCACTACCAACACACCTCAACACACTCAATCATAACAAGGGCTGGGAAGAGCTGGGCTGAGAGGGGCTGGGCAGGTTAGTGTGTACAGAACCAAAAAAACAACATCATCACAATAAAACCTCATACTGACTCAATAAACTCAATAAAAGAAAAGTGTCTGACATCATTATTAGAAACCTTTACCTCTTCCAACTTTATTGACACGCTATGATTATACGTATAGACTCAGAGGCACAGATCCGTAAAGTAAAGTACAACATGAACTTTTGATTACAACTGAACACAACTTTTGACTGCAACTGAACACAACTTTTGATTACAGCTCAACACACTGCTGCCGTGATGATCAAATTGGCGTGTAGATGGCGCTGACTGCATACCAGGTCATGTCTATTATACAGTAACAGTATAACGTACGGCATGCTCTCAAAGATACGAAAATATGGAACTGTTTTATAAGGAGGATTACGTTGTCGCGGTAGAGGAAGGAAGGAAGGAAGGAAGGAGAAGGAAGGAAGGAAGGGAGGAAGGTAAGGAGGTGCCGTTTTATCTTCTCAACCAACAAATAAAGTTAATAGTCCTAAGAAGACCTTTCCTATGGGCGTCAGACTTCTATGTTTGTTGAGGCTGAAAATGTTTGCCCTTCTCCTCCTCCTCCTCCTCTTCCACCACCATCTACTCCTCCTCCTCCTCCTCCTGTGCCTCAAATCGCTACTCCACACGCGCCCTACATTCCTGGAGAAAATGAATACAAAAAACACGACAAAAAACAAGCACCTCTTCTTCTTTTTCACTTACGATAACTTTTTTTTTCTACATTGCCATGCCTCAGCTTTCTCTCTTCCCCCCCCCTCTCTCTCTCTCTCTCTCTCTCTCTCTCTCTCTCTCTCTCTCTCTCTCTCTCTCTCTCTCTCTCTCCTTGTCTGATATTTTTCAAGCGTATCTCACAATGTCTATATGGGAGGAGGAAATGGAAGAGGAAGAGGAAGAGGAAGAGGAGGAGGAGGAAGAGGAGGAGGAGGAGGAGGAGGAGGAAGAGGAGGAGGAGGAGGAGGAGGAGGAGGAGGAGGAGGAGGAGGAGGAGGAGGAGGAGGAGGAGGAGGAGGAGGAGGAGGAGGAGGAGGAAGAGGAGGAAGATAGATAACCTAAGCTATATAAAATCCTCCTTAAATCCTCTCAACCCTAACTGCGACACCATTTTGCACAGGGGAAAAAAATATTACGATTATACGGGATTTTGTTTTCTATTGGGGGAGGGGAAAAGAAGGGAGGAAGGGAAACTTACTGTTGTTGAAGGTAGTTGTTCTGTTCAACCACAAAGGGGAGAGTAGAGAGACACACAGGTGGGAGAAAGGAAGAGAAACGAGAGAAAAGAGGCTGGAGGGAGGGAAAGGAGGAGGAGGAGGAGGAGGAGTTAGAGGAGAAAAGAGAGAGAAAAAGAAAGAGAAAGAGAGAGTACTAGTAAGAATGTGGCTAACCAAACATTCTCTATTATCAATTTTCGCGGCATCCAATCCTACATTATCTCTCTACTAAAAATATAACATCACTATGCAGTCTATTTTATGTTTACTAAGCAGGATCCTAAACCAACCAGTCCACTTCCTGCTTTCCTTCCGTGTTTCTTTTTCCTGTTTCTGGATTTTCCTTTTTTTCTTTTCCTTCCTTTCCTCTTCCTCCTCCTCCTTGATTCGTGCTAAAAGTGGATATTCTTCTGTTTACATGACCGTAACCCTTTTTTTTCTTTCCTTCTCTCTCTCTCTCTTCTCTCTCTCTCTCTCTCTCTCCCCTGGTTCTTGAGAGCGTCGTAAAACATTGCCGCCAAAATAACGTGACAACAGTAATAAAAACATAAACACCAACACTATCTACAATAAAAACAACAACAACAACAAAGACAACTACTACTACTATTACTAAGGTTCCTACGTGTGTGTGTGTGTGTGTGTGTGTGTGTGTGTGTGTGTGTGTGTACAAACGGGAGGGTCAGAGTGCAAGGGGCGTGGTGAGGGAAGGGGGTACGTGGGGGCGAGGGAGGGAGGGAGGGAGGGTGGAGTTGTGGGTTGCGCACTGCACGGTAAAGGTACTGCACGCACGCCTGCACGCCTGCCTACCGTCGCTCAGGTTGATGTGCACGACGCCAAGGTAAATAAGCCACAAAACAGCTGCACTCGACCCTCCGCAGCACACAGCAGAACGCAATAACAGGCGCGATGCAGAACACCACATTGCAGGCTCAGCTAGGTAACATAACGTAACGTAACGTAACGCACTCTATATAGATCTACCGCTATGCTATCCGACTGGCATTGATGTTCGCTGAGTCATAAGGATTTAATGATATTTATTTTAGTATACCATTAATAGGTTACGTAGTTTAATGAAAATGGGTGAACTTTATACAAAATGGTAATATCTTAAACCGTAATAACAAAAGCACATCAGTATGTTATAAGGCATAGAAAATGGGAGTCTCTAAATAGCAACATAAGAATAAAAAGTAAGAGTCAGATTGTGATCTTCTCTCATTCATGTTATGTTGTAATTTACATAAAACATCGCGTACAAGGGGACGTAACAAGGGAAATCACCATTAACTAACAGCTTGTTTCCACTCGTTCCCTGGTGTTTGAGGGGTAACTACCGGGTCATTAGGTGATTATATGAAGGAGAAAAACCAGGAAGGAGAGGATAATGATTGTGAAGATTATATTTATCTATCTAACTATCTATATGATTGTCTATTTCTGTCTTCTCTCTTTCAATTATCTATTTATCTATGTATCTTTATCTCTATCTAACTATCTATTCACCCATCCATCTGTTTACCTATACTTATGACTACCTGTCTATAGTACACACAATACTTAATACCTTCACACCACCCACACACACACACGCACACAGACAGAAGGCCAGTCACCACACATCATAAACAACACACACACACACATCTTCAAACACACATACTCAAAACAACTAAGTAACACTCAATCAACCATTCAATCAAAGGGAATAAATAATCAACACTCACCACTCGTCGACAGCACTGCCAGCACCTCTCCTCCTCGAGCCTCTAAGGAGATACCATCCAGCAGGTGTGTCCGCCCACCCCGCCCACGTGTCTCGTAAACCAGACCGCGGACCTGCAGGTGAGGGGTCTTTACGCCCGCGCCGCCCATCTCTTCCGCCCAGGGGTTGTCACGAGGGAAGAGCTTGTCGTTGAGCATGGGCGGGTCTCTGTGGGGCGTGCCGTCGTGGTTCTGTGTGGTGAGGGTGGGGGGGTGAGGACGGTGGGAGTGGGTGTAAGTAGTGTTAGGGTGGGAGGTGTAGGCACTAGGTGGGGTGTAGGTAGGGTATGGGTTAGGTTTGGGTTGTGGGTGTGGGTTGTGGTTTGGTTGGGGGTTGTGGGCGTAAGAGGAGAGGATGGAGGTGGGGGCGAGGGAGGACTTGTTGACTCTGGGTAGGGTAGGGGTTGGGTACTGGCGGGGGAAGCTGGAGGGGGAGGAAGGAGTGAGGGTAGGGTACTGTTGGGGAGGGGTGAGGTTTGGGTACTGAGGGGCAGGGGTGAGGCTAGGGTACTGGGGGGCAGGGGTGAAGGGGTACTGGTTACTCTGAGGGGCGTAAGAGAACCTGGAGTACCCTGAGGCTTTGTGAAGGGGATGAGGAAGGGCGGAGGAAGGCTTCTGAAGGGCAGGGAAGGGGCGGTAAGGGAGGTTGAAAGAGGATGAAGGGGAGGTAGCGACGGGGGGAGGGAAAGCTCGTTGAGATAGGTTCTTCAATCTTATATACTCCATGTTCCTGAATTTTCACTTCTATTCTTCCTTTCGTCGTCCTTCACCGCTAAGTTTCCTGAGGTCAGCGTCCGGCAGGGAGCAGCACCCTGTCACACACACCCTGCCACCGTCAACTCCACTCCTGTTGTCATGGCTTCCAAAAACATAGCACTCAACGTCATATTTTTAACTACAACATCAAAATTAACAACAGTCAGACGTTAGTCATCGCAGAACACTTTTATCTCACTTTCTTAACACGTGTCACTGTACGTCAGGTGGTCTGTGGCGTGACTGGAGGACTGAGCTGCGACAACTTCCCTCCAAGACTGTCGAGCAAACACTGACTGACTCGCGAGAAACGGTTGCGCTGCTCTCACCCTCTTCGCTCGGCCTGACCTACCGCCCGCCCGCCTGCCTGCCTGCCTTCCCCACCCCACCTTCCCACCGCTCCCACACTCCTCTCCACGCGGTCAAATCCATTTTCTTTCCGTCAATAAACACTTGCATCTGACATTCTCCCGCTTGAACTACGGACGCATCAATAACACTTCTATTGTTCCTGGAGGTGAATTTCAAGACCG
>JAPQNM010000047.1:1710237-1713145 GCA_029783475.1 Metacarcinus magister
CGCCGTGTCATGCGCCTTGTAATCTTCGGACCCGTGGGAAGACAGCGGAAAACGTGCCACCTCTTACTGTTTTGTCTCCCTTCAAACACTTACATTTTCTCTAACACGTCTTCACACATTTTCTTTTTGAATTTTTTTAGGGTAGACTCTTTCACACGTCACTCGTTTCCCTGACCCGTGAAAGACAACGTTACGGAAAATCAGGAATAAGATAAAATACGTTGAGAAGACTGATAGTTCCCACAGGACTGAATCTATGAATTAAAAATAAAACAGAGACACGAAAAGCAACGTGTTAGTTAAATTTCTTGGTCAATTATACTTACAATTTAGTTTCTATTATAATTCTCACGTAAAATAGAAGACCATACTATTTTATTTCCTCTATAAATATAAAATAAGGAAGTAATCAAGGCGCGGACAACGGTACCTGACGAAAATAATCTTTAAATTTTACGTCGCATTTTAAAGATAAATAAGAACCATCCCACAGGTCCGGAAGTGTAGATGTACGACCACTACGTACACGCGCACGCCCACGTTACGCACACAAACACCCTGATGGAGGACCCGCCAGGTGTTCCCACAGGTAATAGCGGCGCCGGGCTGCTGAACACTATACGCTTATCTCTTCATCCCTTCACACGCTTAACCCTTCATCCCTTCAAGTTCCCTTCCTCATCCACGCCAAAGAGAAGAGAGGATTGTATCACTTCTGCGTTTACTTCTCTCTCTCTCTCTCTCTCTCTCTCTCTCTCTCTCACACACACACATACACACACAGACACACTAAACGCTAGAAAAAAGCAACTACTACTACTACTACTACTACTACTATTACTACTTAAACTAATAATAATGAATGAAGAAACGATATAAAAAAAAAAAAAATAAAATCATATAAAACTCTACGCGCAACGCAAGCCATGTTTCGTTACCAAGTAGTCAGGAAGAGAACGAATACTTTTTAACCCATTCAGTTCTTGCAGCACACCATATGTGCCAGTAGCGTCTCCCTCTCCTGTGTTTGCGGCACGACGTCTGTGACAAGATCTTTATATCATTCCCATGCATATACATATGATGTATAGGCCAGTGTAACAACTTTTATCATTATTTACAAATTTCTATTGTCTTATGTATCAGAATTACCGTTCTTATGAGTATTTATGTGATATTCAATAGATAATTTTACGGTACGATAACTGCAGTTTGGCAACACCGCCGGACGCAATATATAACCGTCGCTCCGTCGGCCGTCAGCGACGGGCTCTTCTACCTAGCATTAGATATTGGATATTGAAAATATTGGAAATATTGAAAATATCATTGCAGCATCTGATACACCTAATTAAACAGTACAACTGTCATTATGAATATTTGTTTTATGACTAATAATTACGCAGTAAAATGAAAATTAATATTTATACAAAAACATGACTTTCCTCCTCATTTTCCCGAAAGCTATTAGAGATATTGGAAATATGATTGCAGCATCTGATAGACCTAATTAAACTGTACTACTGTCATTATGGATATTTGTTCTATGACTAATAATTAAGCAGTAAAATGAAACTATATATTTATATAAAAACATGAATTTCCTCCTCATTTTCTCGAAAGCTATTAGAGATATTGGAAATATCATTGCAGCATCTGATAGACCTGATTAAAATCTACTACTGTCATTATGAATATTTTCACTAGTACTAATAAATACTGAATTTTACTTTTTTTAAAATTACTTTCTTCCTCGTTTTCTCGAAAGCTATTAGAGATATTGGAAATATCATTATATCATCTGATACACCTAATTCAACTGTACAACTGATATTATGAATATTTGTTCTATGACTAATAATTACGCAGTAAAATAAGACCGTATTTTTATATAAAAACATGAATTTCCTCGTCATTTTCTCGAAAGCTATTAGAGATATTGGAAATATAATTGCAGCATCTGATAGACCTAATTAAACTGTACAACTGATATTATGAATATTTGTTCTATGACTAATAATTACGCAGTAAAATTAAAATTAATATTTATTTAAGAACATGAATTTCCTCCTCATTTTCTCGAAAGCTATTAGAGATATTGGAAATATCATTGCAACAGCTGATACAACTAATTAAACTGTACAACTGATATTATGAATATTTTTTCTATGACTAATAATTACGCAGTAAAATGAAACTGAATATTTATTTAAAAACATGAACTTCCTCCTCATTTTCCCGAAAGCGATTAGAGATATTGGAAATATCATTGCAGAATCTGATACACCTAATACAACTGTACAACTGTCATTATGAATATTTGTTCTATGACTAACAATTACCCAGTAAAATTAAACTTAATATTTATTTAAAAACATGACTTTCCTCCTCATTTTCTCGAAAGCTATTAGAGATATTGGAAATATACTTGCAGCATCTGATACACTTAATTAAACTGTACAACTGTCATTATGAATATTTACCCTATGACTAATAATTACGGAGTAAAAAAAACCGTATTTTTATATAAAAACATGATTTTCCTCGTCATTTTCTCGAAAGCTATTAAAGATATTGAAAATATAATTGCAGCATCTGATAGACCTAATTAAACTGTACAACTGATATTATGAATATTTGTTCTATAACTAATAATTACGCAGTAGAATGAAACTTAATATTTATATAAAAACATGAATTTCCTCCTCATTTTCTCGAAAGCTATTAGAGATATTGGATAGACCTAATTAAACTGTAAAACTGAAATTATGAATATCTGTTCTATGACTAATAATTACTCAGTAAAATGAAACTTAATATTTCTATATAAACATGACTTTTCTCCTCATTTTCTCGAAAGCTATTAGAGATATTGCGAAATATCACTGCAGCATCTGATAGACCTAAT
>JAPQNM010000047.1:1713245-1783245 GCA_029783475.1 Metacarcinus magister
ACTTTAAAACTGACATTATGAATATTTGTTCTATGACTAATAATTACGCAGTAAAATGAAACTTAATATTTATATAAAAACATGAATTTCCTCCTCATTTTCTCGAAAGCTATTAGAGATATTGGAAATATCATTGCAGCATCTGATATACCTAATTAAACTGTACAAACTCTCATTATGAATATTTGTTCTATGACTAATAATTACGCAGTAAAATGAAACTTAATATTTATATAAAAACATGATTTTCCTCCTCATTTTCTCGAAAGCTATTAGAGATATTGGAAATATCACTGCAGCATCTGATAGACCTAATTAAACTTTAAAACTGACATTATGAATATTTGTTCTATGACTAATAATTACGCAGTAAAATGAAACTTAATATTTATATAAAAACATGAATTTCCTCGTCATTTTCTCGAAAGCTATTAGAGATATTGGAAATATCATTGCAGCATCTGATAGACCTGATTAAAATCTACTACTGTCATTATGAATATTTTCACTAGTACTAATAAATACTGAATTTTACTTTTTTTAAAATTACTTTCTTCCTCGTTTTCTCGAAAGCTATTAAAGATATTGGAAATATCATTGCATCATCTGATACACCTAATTCAACTGTACAACTGATATTATGAATATTTGTTCTATGACTAATAATTACGCAGTAAAAAAACCCGTATTTTTATATAAAAACATGATTTTCCTCGTCATTTTCTCGAAAGCTATTAGAGATATTGGAAATATAATTGCAGCATCTGATAGACCTAATTAAACTCTAAAATTGATATTATGAATATTTGTTCTATGACTAATAATTACGCAGTAAAATGAAAATTAATATTTATATAAAAACATGACTTTCCTCGTCATTTTCTCGAAAGCTATTAGAGATATTGGAAATATAATTGCAGCATCTGATAGACCTAATTAAACTGTATAACTGTCATTATGCATATTTGTTTTATGACTAATAATTACGCAGTAAAATGAAACTTAATATTTATATAAAAACATGACATTCCTCCTCATTTTCTCGAAAGCTATTAGAGATATTGGAAATATCATTGCAGCATCTGATATACCTAATTAAACTGTACAAGTCTCATTATGAATATTTGTTCTATGACTAATAATTACGCAGTAAAATGAAACTTAATATTTATATATAAACATAACTTTTCTCCTCATTTTCTCGAAAGCTATTAGAGATATTGGAAATATCATTGCATCATCTGATACACCTAATTCAACTGTACAACTGATATTATGAATATTTGTTCTATGGCTAATAATTACGCAGTAAAATGAAACTTAATATTTATATAAAAACATGACTTTCATCCTCATTTTCTCGAAACCTATTAGAGATATTGGAAATATCATTGCAGCATCTGATATACCTAATTAAACTGTACAACTCTCATTATGAATATTTGTTCTATGACTAATAATTACGCAGTAAAATGAAACTTAATATTTATATAAAAACATGATTTTCCTCCTCATTTTCTCGAAAGCTATTAGAGATATTGGAAATATCACTGCAGCATCTGATAGACCTAATTAAACTTTAAAACTGACATTATGAATATTTGTTCTATGACTAATAATTACGCAGTAAAATGAAACTTAATATTTATATAAAAACATAAATTTCCTCGTCATTTTCTCGAAAGCTATTAGAGATATTGGAAATATCATTGCAGCATCTGATAGACCTGATTAAAATCTACTACTGTCATTATGAATATTTTCACTAGTACTAATAAATACTGAATTTTACTTTTTTTAAAATTACTTTCTTCCTCGTTTTCTCGAAAGCTATTAAAGATATTGGAAATATCATTGCATCATCTGATACACCTAATTCAACTGTACAACTGATATTATGAATATTTGTTCTATGACTAATAATTACGCAGTAAAAAAACCCGTATTTTTATATAAAAACATGATTTTCCTCGTCATTTTCTCGAAAGCTATTAGAGATATTGGAAATATAATTGCAGCATCTGATAGACCTAATTAAACTCTAAAACTGATATTATGAATATTTGTTCTATGACTAATAATTACGCAGTAAAATGAAACTTAATATTTATATAAAAACATGACTTTCCTCCTCATTTTCTCGAAAGCTATTAGAGATATTCGAAATATCATTGCAGCATCTGATATACCTAATTAAACTGTACAACTCTCATTATGAATATTTGTTCTATGACTAATAATTACGCAGTAAAATGAAACTTAATATTTATATAAAAACATGATTTTCCACCTCATTTTCTTGAAAGCTATTAGAGATATTGGAAATATCACTGCAGCATCTGATAGACCTAATTAAACTTTAAAACTGACATTATGAATATTTGTTCTATGACTAATAATTACGCAGTAAAATGAAACTTAATATTTATATAAAAACATGAATTTCCTCCTCATTTTCTCGAAAGCTATTAGAGATATTGGAAATATCATTGCAGCATCTGATATACCTAATTAAACTGTAAAACTCTCATTATGAATATTTGTTCTATGACTAATAATTACGCAGTAAAATGAAACTTAATATTTATATAAAAACATGATTTTCCTCTTCATTTTCTCGAAAGCTATTAGAGATATTGGAAATATCACTGCAGCATCTGATAGACCTAATTAAACTTTAAAACTGACATTATGAATATTTGTTCTATGACTAATAATTACGCAGTAAAATGAAACTTAATATTTATATAAAAACATGAATTTCCTCGTCATTTTCTCGAAAGCTATTAGAGATATTGGAAATATCATTGCAGCATCTGATAGACCTGATTAAAATCTACTACTGTCATTATGAATATTTTCACTAGTACTAATAAATACTGAATTTTAGTTTTTTTTAAATTACTTTCTTCCTCGTTTTCTCGAAAGCTATTAAAGATATTGGAAATATCATTGCATCATCTGATACACCTAATTCAACTGTACAACTGATATTATGAATATTTGTTCTATGACTAATAATTACGCAGTAAAAAAAACCGTATTTTTATATAAAAACATGATTTTCCTCGTCATTTTCTCGAAAGCTATTAGAGATATTGGAAATATAATTGCAGCATCTGATAGACCTAATTAAACTCTAAAACTGATATTATGAATATTTGTTCTATGACTAATAATTACGAAGTAAAATGAAACTTAATATTCATATAAAAACATGACTTTCCTCCTCATTTTCTCGAAAGCTATTAGACATATTGGAAATATCATTGCAGCATCTGATATACCTAATTAAACTGTACAACTCTCATTATGAATATTTGTTCTATGACTAATAATTACGCAGTAAAATGAAACTTAATATTTATATAAAAACATGATTTTCCTCCTCATTTTCTCGAAAGCTATTAGAGATATTGGAAATATCACTGCAGCATCTGATAGACCTAATTAAACTTTAAAACTGACATTATGAATATTTGTTCTATGACTAATAATTACGCAGTAAAATGAAACTTAATATTTATATAAAAACATGAATTTCCTCGTCATTTTCTCGAAAGCTATTAGAGATATTGGAAATATCATTGCAGCATCTGATATACCTAATTAAACTGTACAACTCTCATTATGAATATTTGTTCTATGACTAATAATTACGCAGTAAAATGAAACTTAATATTTATATAAAAACATGATTTTCCTCCTCATTTTCTCGAAAGCTATTAGAGATATTGGAAATATCACTGCAGCATCTGATAGACCTAATTAAACTTTAAAACTGACATTATGAATATTTGTTCTATGACTAATAATTACGCAGTAAAATGAAACTTAATATTTATATAAAAACATGAATTTCCTCGTCATTTTCTCGAAAGCTATTAGAGATATTGGAAATATCATTGCAGCATCTGATAGACCTGATTAAAATCTACTACTGTCATTATGAATATTTTCACTAGTACTAATAAATACTGAATTTTACTTTTTTTAAAATTACTTTCTTCCTCGTTTTCTCGAAAGCTATTAAAGATATTGGAAATATCATTGCATCATCTGATACACCTAATTCAACTGTACAACTGATATTATGAATATTTGTTCTATGACTAATAATTACGCAGTAAAAAAAACCCGTATTTTTATATAAAAACATGACTTTCCTCGTCATTTTCTCGAAAGCTATTAGAGATATTGGAAATATAATTGCAGCATCTGATAGACCTAATTAAACTGTATAACTGTCATTATGCATATTTGTTTTATGACTAATAATTACGCAGTAAAATGAAACTTAATATTTATATAAAAACATGACATTCCTCCTCATTTTCTCGAAAGCTATTAGAGATATTGGAAATATCATTGCAGCATCTGATATACCTAATTAAACTGTACAAGTCTCATTATGAATATTTGTTCTATGACTAATAATTACGCAGTAAAATGAAACTTAATATTTATATAAAACATAACTTTTCTCCTCATTTTCTCGAAAGCTATTAGAGATATTGGAAATATCATTGCATCATCTGATACACCTAATTAAACTGTACAACTGATATTATGAATATTTGTTCTATGGCTAATAATTACGCAGTAAAATGAAACTTAATATTTATATAAAAACATGACTTTCATCCTCATTTTCTCGAAACCTATTAGAGATATTGGAAATATCATTGCAGCATCTGATATACCTAATTAAACTGTACAACTCTCATTATGAATATTTGTTCTATGACTAATAATTACGCAGTAAAATGAAACTTAATATTTATATAAAAACATGATTTTCCTCCTCATTTTCTCGAAAGCTATTAGAGATATTGGAAATATCACTGCAGCATCTGATAGACCTAATTAAACTTTAAAACTGACATTATGAATATTTGTTCTATGACTAATAATTACGCAGTAAAATGAAACTTAATATTTATATAAAAACATAAATTTCCTCGTCATTTTCTCGAAAGCTATTAGAGATATTGGAAATATCATTGCAGCATCTGATAGACCTGATTAAAATCTACTACTGTCATTATGAATATTTTCACTAGTACTAATAAATACTGAATTTTACTTTTTTTAAAATTACTTTCTTCCTCGTTTTCTCGAAAGCTATTAAAGATATTGGAAATATCATTGCATCATCTGATACACCTAATTCAACTGTACAACTGATATTATGAATATTTGTTCTATGACTAATAATTACGCAGTAAAAAAACCCGTATTTTTATATAAAAACATGATTTTCCTCGTCATTTTCTCGAAAGCTATTAGAGATATTGGAAATATAATTGCAGCATCTGATAGACCTAATTAAACTCTAAACTGATATTATGAATATTTGTTCTATGACTAATAATTACGCAGTAAAATGAAACTTAATATTTATATAAAAACATGACTTTCCTCCTCATTTTCTCGAAAGCTATTAGAGATATTCGAAATATCATTGCAGCATCTGATATACCTAATTAAACTGTACAACTCTCATTATGAATATTTGTTCTATGACTAATAATTACGCAGTAAAATGAAACTTAATATTTATATAAAAACATGATTTTCCACCTCATTTTCTTGAAAGCTATTAGAGATATTGGAAATATCACTGCAGCATCTGATAGACCTAATTAAACTTTAAAACTGACATTATGAATATTTGTTCTATGACTAATAATTACGCAGTAAAATGAAACTTAATATTTATATAAAAACATGAATTTCCTCCTCATTTTCTCGAAAGCTATTAGAGATATTGGAAATATCATTGCAGCATCTGATATACCTAATTAAACTGTAAAACTCTCATTATGAATATTTGTTCTATGACTAATAATTACGCAGTAAAATGAAACTTAATATTTATATAAAAACATGATTTTCCTCTTCATTTTCTCGAAAGCTATTAGAGATATTGGAAATATCACTGCAGCATCTGATAGACCTAATTAAACTTTAAAACTGACATTATGAATATTTGTTCTATGACTAATAATTACGCAGTAAAATGAAACTTAATATTTATATAAAAACATGAATTTCCTCGTCATTTTCTCGAAAGCTATTAGAGATATTGGAAATATCATTGCAGCATCTGATAGACCTGATTAAAATCTACTACTGTCATTATGAATATTTTCACTAGTACTAATAAATACTGAATTTTAGTTTTTTTTAAAATTACTTTCTTCCTCGTTTTCTCGAAAGCTATTAAAGATATTGGAAATATCATTGCATCATCTGATACACCTAATTCAACTGTACAACTGATATTATGAATATTTGTTCTATGACTAATAATTACGCAGTAAAAAAAACCCGTATTTTTATATAAAAACATGATTTCCTCGTCATTTTCTCGAAAGCTATTAGAGATATTGGAAATATAATTGCAGCATCTGATAGACCTAATTAAACTCTACAACTGATATTATGAATATTTGTTCTATGACTAATAATTACGCAGTAAAATGAAACTTAATATTCATATAAAAACATGACTTTCCTCCTCATTTTCTCGAAAGCTATTAGACATATTGGAAATATCATTGCAGCATCTGATATACCTAATTAAACTGTACAACTCTCATTATGAATATTTGTTCTATGACTAATAATTACGCAGTAAAATGAAACTTAATATTTATATAAAAACATGATTTTCCTCCTCATTTTCTCGAAAGCTATTAGAGATATTGGAAATATCACTGCAGCATCTGATAGACCTAATTAAACTTTAAAACTGACATTATGAATATTTGTTCTATGACTAATAATTACGCAGTAAAATGAAACTTAATATTTATATAAAAACATGAATTTCCTCGTCATTTTCTCGAAAGCTATTAGAGATATTGGAAATATCATTGCAGCATCTGATATACCTAATTAAACTGTACAACTCTCATTATGAATATTTGTTCTATGACTAATAATTACGCAGTAAAATGAAACTTAATATTTATATAAAAACATGATTTTCCTCCTCATTTTCTCGAAAGCTATTAGAGATATTGGAAATATCACTGCAGCATCTGACAGACCTAATTAAACTTTAAAACTGACATTATGAATATTTGTTCTATGACTAATAATTACGCAGTAAAATGAAACTTAATATTTATATAAAAACATGAATTTCCTCGTCATTTTCTCGAAAGCTATTAGAGATATTGGAAATATCATTGCAGCATCTGATAGACCTGATTAAAATCTACTACTGTCATTATGAATATTTTCACTAGTACTAATAAATACTGAATTTTACTTTTTTAAAAATTACTTTCTTCCTCGTTTTCTCGAAAGCTATTAAAGATATTGGAAATATCATTGCATCATCTGATACACCTAATTCAACTGTACAACTGATATTATGAATATTTGTTCTATGACTAATAATTACGCAGTAAAAAAAACCGTATTTTTATATAAAAACATGATTTTCCTCGTCATTTTCTCGAAAGCTATTAGAGATATTGGAAATATAATTGCAGCATCTGATAGACCTAATTAAACTCTACAACTGATATTATGAATATTTGTTCTATGACTAATAATTACGCAGTAAAATGAAACTTAATATTTATATAAAAACATGACTTTCCTCCTCATTTTCTCGAAAGCTATTAGAGATATTGGAAATATCATTGCAGCATCTGATATACCTAATTAAACTGTACAACTCTCATTATGAATATTTGTTCTATGACTAATAATTACGCAGTAAAATGAAACTTAATATTTATATAAAAACATGATTTTCCTCCTCATTTTCTCGAAAGCTATTAGAGATATTGGAAATATCACTGCAGCATCTGATAGACCTAATTAAACTTTAAAACTGACATTATGAATATTTGTTCTATGACTAATAATTACGCAGTAAAATGAAACTTAATATTTATATAAAAACATGAATTTCCTCGTCATTTTCTCGAAAGCTATTAGAGATATTGGAAATATCATTGCAGCATCTGATAGACCTGATTAAAATCTACTACTGTCATTATGAATATTTTCACTAGTACTAATAAATACTGAATTTTACTTTTTTAAAATTACTTTCTTCCTCGTTTTCTCGAAAGCTATTAAAGATATTGGAAATATCATTGCATCATCTGATACACCTAATTCAACTGTACAACTGATATTATGAATATTTGTTCTATGACTAATAATTACGCAGTAAAAAAAACCCGTATTTTTATATAAAAACATGACTTTCCTCGTCATTTTCTCGAAAGCTATTAGAGATATTGGAAATATAATTGCAGCATCTGATAGACCTAATTAAACTGTATAACTGTCATTATGCATATTTGTTTTATGACTAATAATTACGCAGTAAAATGAAACTTAATATTTATATAAAAACATGACATTCCTCCTCATTTTCTCGAAAGCTATTAGAGATATTGGAAATATCATTGCAGCATCTGATATACCTAATTAAACTGTACAAGTCTCATTATGAATATTTGTTCTATGACTAATAATTACGCAGTAAAATGAAACTTAATATTTATATATAAACATAACTTTTCTCCTCATTTTCTCGAAAGCTATTAGAGATATTGGAAATATCATTGCAGCATCTGATACACCTAATTAAACTGTACAACTGATATTATGAATATTTGTTCTATGGCTAATAATTACGCAGTAAAATGAAACTTAATATTTATATAAAAACATGACTTTCATCCTCATTTTCTCGAAACCTATTAGAGATATTGGAAATATCATTGCAGCATCTGATATACCTAATTAAACTGTACAACTCTCACTATGAATATTTGTTCTATGACTAATAATTACGCAGTAAAATGAAACTTAATATTTATATAAAAACATGATTTTCCTCCTCATTTTCTCGAAAGCTATTAGAGATATTGGAAATATCACTGCAGCATCTGATAGACCTAATTAAACTTTAAAACTGACATTATGAATATTTGTTCTATGACTAATAATTACGCAGTAAAATGAAACTTAATATTTATATAAAAACATAAATTTCCTCGTCATTTTCTCGAAAGCTATTAGAGATATTGGAAATATCATTGCAGCATCTGATAGACCTGATTAAAATCTACTACTGTCATTATGAATATTTTCACTAGTACTAATAAATACTGAATTTTACTTTTTTAAAAATTACTTTCTTCCTCGTTTTCTCGAAAGCTATTAAAGATATTGGAAATATCATTGCATCATCTGATACACCTAATTCAACTGTACAACTGATATTATGAATATTTGTTCTATGACTAATAATTACGCAGTAAAAAAACCCGTATTTTTATATAAAAACATGATTTTCCTCGTCATTTTCTCGAAAGCTATTAGAGATATTGGAAATATAATTGCAGCATCTGATAGACCTAATTAAACTCTAAAACTGATATTATGAATATTTGTTCTATGACTAATAATTACGCAGTAAAATGAAACTTAATATTTATATAAAAACATGACTTTCCTCCTCATTTTCTCGAAAGCTATTAGAGATATTCGAAATATCATTGCAGCATCTGATATACCTAATTAAACTGTACAACTCTCATTATGAATATTTGTTCTATGACTAATAATTACGCAGTAAAATGAAACTTAATATTTATATAAAAACATGATTTTCCACCTCATTTTCTTGAAAGCTATTAGAGATATTGGAAATATCACTGCAGCATCTGATAGACCTAATTAAACTTTAAAACTGACATTATGAATATTTGTTCTATGACTAATAATTACGCAGTAAAATGAAACTTAATATTTATATAAAAACATGAATTTCCTCCTCATTTTCTCGAAAGCTATTAGAGATATTGGAAATATCATTGCAGCATCTGATATACCTAATTAAACTGTACAACTCTCATTATGAATATTTGTTCTATGACTAATAATTACGCAGTAAAATGAAACTTAATATTTATATAAAAACATGATTTTCCTCTTCATTTTCTCGAAAGCTATTAGAGATATTGGAAATATCACTGCAGCATCTGATAGACCTAATTAAACTTTAAAACTGACATTATGAATATTTGTTCTATGACTAATAATTACGCAGTAAAATGAAACTTAATATTTATATAAAAACATGAATTTCCTCGTCATTTTCTCGAAAGCTATTAGAGATATTGGAAATATCATTGCAGCATCTGATAGACCTGATTAAAATCTACTACTGTCATTATGAATATTTTCACTAGTACTAATAAATACTGAATTTTAGTTTTTTTTAAATTACTTTCTTCCTCGTTTTCTCGAAAGCTATTAAAGATATTGGAAATATCATTGCATCATCTGATACACCTAATTCAACTGTACAACTGATATTATGAATATTTGTTCTATGACTAATAATTACGCAGTAAAAAAAAACCGTATTTTTATATAAAAACATGATTTTCCTCGTCATTTTCTCGAAAGCTATTAGAGATATTGGAAATATAATTGCAGCATCTGATAGACCTAATTAAACTCTACAACTGATATTATGAATATTTGTTCTATGACTAATAATTACGCAGTAAAATGAAACTTAATATTTATATAAAAACATGACTTTCCTCCTCATTTTCTCGAAAGCTATTAGACATATTGGAAATATCATTGCAGCATCTGATATACCTAATTAAACTGTACAACTCTCATTATGAATATTTGTTCTATGACTAATAATTACGCAGTAAAATGAAACTTAATATTTATATAAAAACATGATTTTCCTCCTCATTTTCTCGAAAGCTATTAGAGATATTGGAAATATCACTGCAGCATCTGATAGACCTAATTAAACTTTAAAACTGACATTATGAATATTTGTTCTATGACTAATAATTACGCAGTAAAATGAAACTTAATATTTATATAAAAACATGAATTTCCTCCTCATTTTCTCGAAAGCTATTAGAGATATTGGAAATATCATTGCAGCATCTGATATACCTAATTAAACTGTACAACTCTCATTATGAATATTTGTTCTATGACTAATAATTACGCAGTAAAATGAAACTTAATATTTATATAAAAACATGATTTTCCTCCTCATTTTCTCGAAAGCTATTAGAGATATTGGAAATATCACTGCAGCATCTGATAGACCTAATTAAACTTTAAAACTGACATTATGAATATTTGTTCTATGACTAATAATTACGCAGTAAAATGAAACTTAATATTTATATAAAAACATGAATTTCCTCGTCATTTTCTCGAAAGCTATTAGAGATATTGGAAATATCATTGCAGCATCTGATAGACCTGATTAAAATCTACTACTGTCATTATGAATATTTTCACTAGTACTAATAAATACTGAATTTTATTTTTTTAAAAATTACTTTCTTCCTCGTTTTCTCGAAAGCTATTAAAGATATTGGAAATATCATTGCATCATCTGATACACCTAATTCAACTGTACAACTGATATTATGAATATTTGTTCTATGACTAATAATTACGCAGTAAAAAAAACCCGTATTTTTATATAAAAACATGACTTTCCTCGTCATTTTCTCGAAAGCTATTAGAGATATTGGAAATATAATTGCAGCATCTGATAGACCTAATTAAACTGTATAACTGTCATTATGCATATTTGTTTTATGACTAATAATTACGCAGTAAAATGAAACTTAATATTTATATAAAAACATGACATTCCTCCTCATTTTCTCGAAAGCTATTAGAGATATTGGAAATATCATTGCAGCATCTGATATACCTAATTAAACTGTACAAGTCTCATTATGAATATTTGTTCTATGACTAATAATTACGCAGTAAAATGAAACTTAATATTTATATATAAACATAACTTTTCTCCTCATTTTCTCGAAAGCTATTAGAGATATTGGAAATATCATTGCAGCATCTGATACACCTAATTAAACTGTACAACTGATATTATGAATATTTGTTCTATGACTAATAATTACGCAGTAAAATGAAACTTAATATTTATATAAAAACATGACTTTCATCCTCATTTTCTCGAAAGCTATTAGAGATATTGGAAATATCATTGCAGCATCTGATATACCTAATTAAACTGTACAACTCTCATTATGAATATTTGTTCTATGACTAATAATTACGCAGTAAAATGAAACTTAATATTTATATAAAAACATGATTTTCCTCCTCATTTTCTCGAAAGCTATTAGAGATATTGGAAATATCACTGCAGCATCTGATAGACCTAATTAAACTTTAAAACTGACATTATGAATATTTGTTCTATGACTAATAATTACGCAGTAAAATGAAACTTAATATTTATATAAAAACATGAAATTTCCTCCTCAGTTTCTCGAAAGCTATTAGAGATATTGGAAATATCATTGCAGCATCTGATAGACCTGATTAAAATCTACTACTGTCATTATGAATATTTTCACTAGTACTAATAAATACTGAATTTTACTTTTTTTAAAATTACTTTCTTCCTCGTTTTCTCGAAAGCTATTAAAGATATTGGAAATATCATTGCATCATCTGATACACCTAATTCAACTGTACAACTGATATTATGAATATTTGTTCTATGACTAATAATTACGCAGTAAAAAAAACCCGTATTTTTATATAAAAACATGATTTTCCTCGTCATTTTCTCGAAAGCTATTAGAGATATTGGAAATATAATTGCAGCATCTGATAGACCTAATTAAACTCTACAACTGATATTATGAATATTTGTTCTATGACTAATAATTACGCAGTAAAATGAAACTTAATATTTATATAAAAACATGACTTTCCTCCTCATTTTCTCGAAAGCTATTAGAGATATTGGAAATATCATTGCAGCATCTGATATACCTAATTAAACTGTACAACTCTCATTATGAATATTTGTTCTATGACTAATAATTACGCAGTAAAATGAAACTTAATATTTATATAAAAACATGATTTTCCACCTCATTTTCTCGAAAGCTATTAGAGATATTGGAAATATCACTGCAGCATCTGATAGACCTAATTAAACTTTAAAACTGACATTATGAATATTTGTTCTATGACTAATAATTACGCAGTAAAATGAAACTTAATATTTATATAAAAACATGAATTTCCTCCTCATTTTCTCGAAAGCTATTAGAGATATTGGAAATATCATTGCAGCATCTGATATACCTAATTAAACTGTAAAACTCTCATTATGAATATTTGTTCTATGACTAATAATTACGCAGTAAAATGAAACTTAATATTTATATAAAAACATGATTTTCCTCCTCATTTTCTCGAAAGCTATTAGAGATATTGGAAATATCACTGCAGCATCTGATAGACCTAATTAAACTTTAAAACTGACATTATGAATATTTGTTCTATGACTAATAATTACGCAGTAAAATGAAACTTAATATTTATATAAAAACATGAATTTCCTCGTCATTTTCTCGAAAGCTATTAGAGATATTGGAAATATCATTGCAGCATCTGATAGACCTGATTAAAATCTACTACTGTCATTATGAATATTTTCACTAGTACTAATAAATACTGAATTTTACTTTTTTTAAAATTACTTTCTTCCTCGTTTTCTCGAAAGCTATTAGAGATATTGGAAATATCATTGCATCATCTGATACACCTAATTCAACTGTACAACTGATATTATGAATATTTGTTCTATGACTAATAATTACGCAGTAAAAAAAACCCGTATTTTTATATAAAAACATGACTTTCCTCGTCATTTTCTCGAAAGCTATTAGAGATATTGGAAATATAATTGCAGCATCTGATAGACCTAATTAAACTGTATAACTGTCATTATGCATATTTGTTTTATGACTAATAATTACGCAGTAAAATGAAACTTAATATTTATATAAAAACATGACATTCCTCCTCATTTTCTCGAAAGCTATTAGAGATATTGGAAATATCATTGCAGCATCTGATATACCTAATTAAACTGTACAAGTCTCATTATGAATATTTGTTCTATGACTAATAATTACGCAGTAAAATGAAACTTAATATTTATATATAAACATAACTTTTCTCCTCATTTTCTCGAAAGCTATTAGAGATATTGGAAATATCATTGCAGCATCTGATACACCTAATTAAACTGTACAACTGATATTATGAATATTTGTTCTATGGCTAATAATTACGCAGTAAAATGAAACTTAATATTTATATAAAAACATGACTTTCATCCTCATTTTCTCGAAACCTATTAGAGATATTGGAAATATCATTGCAGCATCTGATATACCTAATTAAACTGTACAACTCTCATTATGAATATTTGTTCTATGACTAATAATTACGCAGTAAAATGAAACTTAATATTTATATAAAAACATGATTTTCCTCCTCATTTTCTCGAAAGCTATTAGAGATATTGGAAATATCACTGCAGCATCTGATAGACCTAATTAAACTTTAAAACTGACATTATGAATATTTGTTCTATGACTAATAATTACGCAGTAAAATGAAACTTAATATTTATATAAAAACATAAATTTCCTCGTCATTTTCTCGAAAGCTATTAGAGATATTGGAAATATCATTGCAGCATCTGATAGACCTGATTAAAATCTACTACTGTCATTATGAATATTTTCACTAGTACTAATAAATACTGAATTTTACTTTTTTTAAAATTACTTTCTTCCTCGTTTTCTCGAAAGCTATTAAAGATATTGGAAATATCATTGCATCATCTGATACACCTAATTCAACTGTACAACTGATATTATGAATATTTGTTCTATGACTAATAATTACGCAGTAAAAAAAACCCGTATTTTTATATAAAAACATGATTTTCCTCGTCATTTTCTCGAAAGCTATTAGAGATATTGGAAATATAATTGCAGCATCTGATAGACCTAATTAAACTCTAAAACTGATATTATGAATATTTGTTCTATGACTAATAATTACGCAGTAAAATGAAACTTAATATTTATATAAAAACATGACTTTCCTCCTCATTTTCTCGAAAGCTATTAGAGATATTCGAAATATCATTGCAGCATCTGATATACCTAATTAAACTGTACAACTCTCATTATGAATATTTGTTCTATGACTAATAATTACGCAGTAAAATGAAACTTAATATTTATATAAAAACATGATTTTCCACCTCATTTTCTTGAAAGCTATTAGAGATATTGGAAATATCACTGCAGCATCTGATAGACCTAATTAAACTTTAAAACTGACATTATGAATATTTGTTCTATGACTAATAATTACGCAGTAAAATGAAACTTAATATTTATATAAAAACATGAATTTCCTCCTCATTTTCTCGAAAGCTATTAGAGATATTGGAAATATCATTGCAGCATCTGATATACCTAATTAAACTGTAAAACTCTCATTATGAATATTTGTTCTATGACTAATAATTACGCAGTAAAATGAAACTTAATATTTATATAAAAACATGATTTTCCTCTTCATTTTCTCGAAAGCTATTAGAGATATTGGAAATATCACTGCAGCATCTGATAGACCTAATTAAACTTTAAAACTGACATTATGAATATTTGTTCTATGACTAATAATTACGCAGTAAAATGAAACTTAATATTTATATAAAAACATGAATTTCCTCGTCATTTTCTCGAAAGCTATTAGAGATATTGGAAATATCATTGCAGCATCTGATAGACCTGATTAAAATCTACTACTGTCATTATGAATATTTTCACTAGTACTAATAAATACTGAATTTTAGTTTTTTTTAAATTACTTTCTTCCTCGTTTTCTCGAAAGCTATTAAAGATATTGGAAATATCATTGCATCATCTGATACACCTAATTCAACTGTACAACTGATATTATGAATATTTGTTCTATGACTAATAATTACGCAGTAAAAAAAACCGTATTTTTATATAAAAACATGATTTTCCTCGTCATTTTCTCGAAAGCTATTAGAGATATTGGAAATATAATTGCAGCATCTGATAGACCTAATTAAACTCTACAACTGATATTATGAATATTTGTTCTATGACTAATAATTACGCAGTAAAATGAAACTTAATATTTATATAAAAACATGACTTTCCTCCTCATTTTCTCGAAAGCTATTAGACATATTGGAAATATCATTGCAGCATCTGATATACCTAATTAAACTGTACAACTCTCATTATGAATATTTGTTCTATGACTAATAATTACGCAGTAAAATGAAACTTAATATTTATATAAAAACATGATTTTCCTCCTCATTTTCTCGAAAGCTATTAGAGATATTGGAAATATCACTGCAGCATCTGATAGACCTAATTAAACTTTAAAACTGACATTATGAATATTTGTTCTATGACTAATAATTACGCAGTAAAATGAAACTTAATATTTATATAAAAACATGAATTTCCTCGTCATTTTCTCGAAAGCTATTAGAGATATTGGAAATATCATTGCAGCATCTGATATACCTAATTAAACTGTACAACTCTCATTATGAATATTTGTTCTATGACTAATAATTACGCAGTAAAATGAAACTTAATATTTATATAAAAACATGATTTTCCTCCTCATTTTCTCGAAAGCTATTAGAGATATTGGAAATATCACTGCAGCATCTTATAGACCTAATTAAACTTTAAAACTGACATTATGAATATTTGTTCTATGACTAATAATTACGCAGTAAAATGAAACTTAATATTTATATAAAAACATGAATTTCCTCGTCATTTTCTCGAAAGCTATTAGAGATATTGGAAATATCATTGCAGCATCTGATAGACCTGATTAAAATCTACTACTGTCATTATGAATATTTTCACTAGTACTAATAAATACTGAATTTTACTTTTTTTAAAATTACTTTCTTCCTCGTTTTCTCGAAAGCTATTAAAGATATTGGAAATATCATTGCATCATCTGATACACCTAATTCAACTGTACAACTGATATTATGAATATTTGTTCTATGACTAATAATTACGCAGTAAAAAAAACCCGTATTTTTATATAAAAACATGACTTTCCTCGTCATTTTCTCGAAAGCTATTAGAGATATTGGAAATATAATTGCAGCATCTGATAGACCTAATTAAACTGTATAACTGTCATTATGCATATTTGTTTTATGACTAATAATTACGCAGTAAAATGAAACTTAATATTTATATAAAAACATGACATTCCTCCTCATTTTCTCGAAAGCTATTAGAGATATTGGAAATATCATTGCAGCATCTGATATACCTAATTAAACTGTACAAGTCTCATTATGAATATTTGTTCTATGACTAATAATTACGCAGTAAAATGAAACTTAATATTTATATATAAACATAACTTTTCTCCTCATTTTCTCGAAAGCTATTAGAGATATTGGAAATATCATTGCAGCATCTGATACACCTAATTAAACTGTACAACTGATATTATGAATATTTGTTCTATGGCTAATAATTACGCAGTAAAATGAAACTTAATATTTATATAAAAACATGACTTTCATCCTCATTTTCTCGAAACCTATTAGAGATATTGGAAATATCATTGCAGCATCTGATATACCTAATTAAACTGTACAACTCTCACTATGAATATTTGTTCTATAACTAATAATTACGCAGTAAAATGAAACTTAATATTTATATAAAAACATGATTTTCCTCCTCATTTTCTCGAAAGCTATTAGAGATATTGGAAATATCACTGCAGCATCTGATAGACCTAATTAAACTTTAAAACTGACATTATGAATATTTGTTCTATGACTAATAATTACGCAGTAAAATGAAACTTAATATTTATATAAAAACATAAATTTCCTCGTCATTTTCTCGAAAGCTATTAGAGATATTGGAAATATCATTGCAGCATCTGATAGACCTGATTAAAATCTACTACTGTCATTATGAATATTTTCACTAGTACTAATAAATACTGAATTTTACTTTTTTTAAAATTACTTTCTTCCTCGTTTTCTCGAAAGCTATTAAAGATATTGGAAATATCATTGCATCATCTGATACACCTAATTCAACTGTACAACTGATATTATGAATATTTGTTCTATGACTAATAATTACGCAGTAAAAAAACCCGTATTTTTATATAAAAACATGATTTTCCTCGTCATTTTCTCGAAAGCTATTAGAGATATTGGAAATATAATTGCAGCATCTGATAGACCTAATTAAACTCTAAAACTGATATTATGAATATTTGTTCTATGACTAATAATTACGCAGTAAAATGAAACTTAATATTTATATAAAAACATGACTTTCCTCCTCATTTTCTCGAAAGCTATTAGAGATATTCGAAATATCATTGCAGCATCTGATATACCTAATTAAACTGTACAACTCTCATTATGAATATTTGTTCTATGACTAATAATTACGCAGTAAAATGAAACTTAATATTTATATAAAAACATGATTTTCCACCTCATTTTCTTGAAAGCTATTAGAGATATTGGAAATATCACTGCAGCATCTGATAGACCTAATTAAACTTTAAAACTGACATTATGAATATTTGTTCTATGACTAATAATTACGCAGTAAAATGAAACTTAATATTTATATAAAAACATGAATTTCCTCCTCATTTTCTCGAAAGCTATTAGAGATATTGGAAATATCATTGCAGCATCTGATATACCTAATTAAACTGTAAAACTCTCATTATGAATATTTGTTCTATGACTAATAATTACGCAGTAAAATGAAACTTAATATTTATATAAAAACATGATTTTCCTCTTCATTTTCTCGAAAGCTATTAGAGATATTGGAAATATCACTGCAGCATCTGATAGACCTAATTAAACTTTAAAACTGACATTATGAATATTTGTTCTATGACTAATAATTACGCAGTAAAATGAAACTTAATATTTATATAAAAACATGAATTTCCTCGTCATTTTCTCGAAAGCTATTAGAGATATTGGAAATATCATTGCAGCATCTGATAGACCTGATTAAAATCTACTACTGTCATTATGAATATTTTCACTAGTACTAATAAATACTGAATTTTAGTTTTTTTTAAATTACTTTCTTCCTCGTTTTCTCGAAAGCTATTAAAGATATTGGAAATATCATTGCATCATCTGATACACCTAATTCAACTGTACAACTGATATTATGAATATTTGTTCTATGACTAATAATTACGCAGTAAAAAAAACCGTATTTTTATATAAAAACATGATTTTCCTCGTCATTTTCTCGAAAGCTATTAGAGATATTGGAAATATAATTGCAGCATCTGATAGACCTAATTAAACTCTACAACTGATATTATGAATATTTGTTCTATGACTAATAATTACGCAGTAAAATGAAACTTAATATTTATATAAAAACATGACTTTCCTCCTCATTTTCTCGAAAGCTATTAGACATATTGGAAATATCATTGCAGCATCTGATATACCTAATTAAACTGTACAACTCTCATTATGAATATTTGTTCTATGACTAATAATTACGC
This sequence comes from Metacarcinus magister, assembly GCA_029783475.1. NCBI lineage: Eukaryota > Metazoa > Arthropoda > Malacostraca > Decapoda > Cancridae > Metacarcinus > Metacarcinus magister. Next base: position 1,732,749 of record JAPQNM010000047.1, read on the forward strand.
AGTAAAATGAAACTTAATATTTATATAAAAACATGATTTTCCTCCTCATTTTCTCGAAAGCTATTAGAGATATTGGAAATATCACTGCAGCATCTGATAGACCTAATTAAACTTTAAAACTGACATTATGAATATTTGTTCTATGACTAATAATTACGCAGTAAAATGAAACTTAATATTTATATAAAAACATGAATTTCCTCGTCATTTTCTCGAAAGCTATTAGAGATATTGGAAATATCATTGCAGCATCTGATATACCTAATTAAACTGTACAACTCTCATTATGAATATTTGTTCTATGACTAATAATTACGCAGTAAAATGAAACTTAATATTTATATAAAAACATGATTTTCCTCCTCATTTTCTCGAAAGCTATTAGAGATATTGGAAATATCACTGCAGCATCTTATAGACCTAATTAAACTTTAAAACTGACATTATGAATATTTGTTCTATGACTAATAATTACGCAGTAAAATGAAACTTAATATTTATATAAAAACATGAATTTCCTCGTCATTTTCTCGAAAGCTATTAGAGATATTGGAAATATCATTGCAGCATCTGATAGACCTGATTAAAATCTACTACTGTCATTATGAATATTTTCACTAGTACTAATAAATACTGAATTTTACTTTTTTTAAAATTACTTTCTTCCTCGTTTTCTCGAAAGCTATTAAAGATATTGGAAATATCATTGCATCATCTGATACACCTAATTCAACTGTACAACTGATATTATGAATATTTGTTCTATGACTAATAATTACGCAGTAAAAAAAACCCGTATTTTTATATAAAAACATGACTTTCCTCGTCATTTTCTCGAAAGCTATTAGAGATATTGGAAATATAATTGCAGCATCTGATAGACCTAATTAAACTGTATAACTGTCATTATGCATATTTGTTTTATGACTAATAATTACGCAGTAAAATGAAACTTAATATTTATATAAAAACATGACATTCCTCCTCATTTTCTCGAAAGCTATTAGAGATATTGGAAATATCATTGCAGCATCTGATATACCTAATTAAACTGTACAAGTCTCATTATGAATATTTGTTCTATGACTAATAATTACGCAGTAAAATGAAACTTAATATTTATATATAAACATAACTTTTCTCCTCATTTTCTCGAAAGCTATTAGAGATATTGGAAATATCATTGCAGCATCTGATACACCTAATTAAACTGTACAACTGATATTATGAATATTTGTTCTATGGCTAATAATTACGCAGTAAAATGAAACTTAATATTTATATAAAAACATGACTTTCATCCTCATTTTCTCGAAACCTATTAGAGATATTGGAAATATCATTGCAGCATCTGATATACCTAATTAAACTGTACAACTCTCACTATGAATATTTGTTCTATGACTAATAATTACGCAGTAAAATGAAACTTAATATTTATATAAAAACATGATTTTCCTCCTCATTTTCTCGAAAGCTATTAGAGATATTGGAAATATCACTGCAGCATCTGATAGACCTAATTAAACTTTAAAACTGACATTATGAATATTTGTTCTATGACTAATAATTACGCAGTAAAATGAAACTTAATATTTATATAAAAACATAAATTTCCTCGTCATTTTCTCGAAAGCTATTAGAGATATTGGAAATATCATTGCAGCATCTGATAGACCTGATTAAAATCTACTACTGTCATTATGAATATTTTCACTAGTACTAATAAATACTGAATTTTACTTTTTTTAAAATTACTTTCTTCCTCGTTTTCTCGAAAGCTATTAAAGATATTGGAAATATCATTGCATCATCTGATACACCTAATTCAACTGTACAACTGATATTATGAATATTTGTTCTATGACTAATAATTACGCAGTAAAAAAAACCCGTATTTTTATATAAAAACATGATTTTCCTCGTCATTTTCTCGAAAGCTATTAGAGATATTGGAAATATAATTGCAGCATCTGATAGACCTAATTAAACTCTAAAACTGATATTATGAATATTTGTTCTATGACTAATAATTACGCAGTAAAATGAAACTTAATATTTATATAAAAACATGACTTTCCTCCTCATTTTCTCGAAAGCTATTAGAGATATTCGAAATATCATTGCAGCATCTGATATACCTAATTAAACTGTACAACTCTCATTATGAATATTTGTTCTATGACTAATAATTACGCAGTAAAATGAAACTTAATATTTATATAAAAACATGATTTTCCACCTCATTTTCTTGAAAGCTATTAGAGATATTGGAAATATCACTGCAGCATCTGATAGACCTAATTAAACTTTAAAACTGACATTATGAATATTTGTTCTATGACTAATAATTACGCAGTAAAATGAAACTTAATATTTATATAAAAACATGAATTTCCTCCTCATTTTCTCGAAAGCTATTAGAGATATTGGAAATATCATTGCAGCATCTGATATACCTAATTAAACTGTACAACTCTCATTATGAATATTTGTTCTATGACTAATAATTACGCAGTAAAATGAAACTTAATATTTATATAAAAACATGATTTTCCTCTTCATTTTCTCGAAAGCTATTAGAGATATTGGAAATATCACTGCAGCATCTGATAGACCTAATTAAACTTTAAAACTGACATTATGAATATTTGTTCTATGACTAATAATTACGCAGTAAAATGAAACTTAATATTTATATAAAAACATGAATTTCCTCGTCATTTTCTCGAAAGCTATTAGAGATATTGGAAATATCATTGCAGCATCTGATAGACCTGATTAAAATCTACTACTGTCATTATGAATATTTTCACTAGTACTAATAAATACTGAATTTTAATTTTTTATAAAATTACTTTCTTCCTCGTTTTCTCGAAAGCTATTAAAGATATTGGAAATATCATTGCATCATCTGATACACCTAATTCAAACTGTACAAACTGATATTATGAATATTTGTTCTATGACTAATAATTACGCAGTAAAAAAAACCCGTATTTTTATATAAAAACATGAATTTTCTTCGTCATTTTCTCGAAAGCTATTAGAGATATTGGAAATATCATTGCAGCATCTGATAGACCTGATTAAAATCTACTACTGTCATTATGAATATTTTCACTAGTACTAATAAATACTGAATTTTACTTTTTTTAAAATTACTTTCTTCCTCGTTTTCTCGAAAGCTATTAAAGATATTGGAAATATCATTGCATCATCTGATACACCTAATTCAACTGTACAACTGATATTATGAATATTTGTTCTATGACTAATAATTACGCAGTAAAATGAAACTTAATATTTATATAAAAACATGACTTTCCTCCTCATTTTCTCGAAAGCTATTAGAGATATTGGAAATATCATTGCAGCATCTGATAGACCTAATTAAACTGTACAACTGTCATTATGAATATTTGTTCTATGACTAATAATTACGCAGTAAAATGAAACTTAATATTTATATAAAAACATGACTTTCCTCCTCATTTTCTCGAAAGCTATTAGAGATATTGGAAATATCATTGCAGCATCTGATATACCTAATTAAACTGTACAACTGACATTATGAATATTTGTTCTATGACTAATAATTACGCAGTAAAATGAAACTTAATATTTATATAAAAACATGACTTTTCCTCCTCATTTTCTCGAAAGCTATTAGAGATATTGGAAATATCATTGCAGCATCTGATATACCTAATTAAACTGTACAACTGATCATTATGAATATTTGTTCTATGACTAATAATTACGCAGTAAAATGAAACTTAATATTTATATAAAAACATGATTTTCCTCCTCATTTTCTCGAAAGCTATTAGAGATATTGGAAATATCACTGCAGCATCTGATAGACCTAATTAAACTTTAAAACTGACATTATGAATATTTGTTCTATGACTAATAATTACGCAGTAAAATGAAACTTAATATTTATATAAAAACATGAATTTCCTCGTCATTTTCTCGAAAGCTATTAGAGATATTGGAAATATCATTGCAGCATCTGATAGACCTGATTAAAATCTACTACTGTCATTATGAATATTTTCACTAGTACTAATAAATACTGAATTTTACTTTTTTTAAAATTACTTTCTTCCTCGTTTTCTCGAAAGCTATTAAAGATATTGGAAATATCATTGCATCATCTGATACACCTAATTCAACTGTACAACTGATATTATGAATATTTGTTCTATGACTAATAATTACGCAGTAAAAAAACCCGTATTTTTATATAAAAACATGATTTTCCTCGTCATTTTCTCGAAAGCTATTAGAGATATTGGAAATATAATTGCAGCATCTGATAGACCTAATTAAACTCTAAAACTGATATTATGAATATTTGTTCTATGACTAATAATTACGCAGTAAAATGAAACTTAATATTTATATAAAAACATGACTTTCCTCCTCATTTTCTCGAAAGCTATTAGAGATATTGGAAATATCATTGCAGCATCTGATATACCTAATTAAACTGTACAACTCTCATTATGAATATTTGTTCTATGACTAATAATTACGCAGTAAAATGAAACTTAATATTTATATAAAAACATGATTTTCCTCCTCATTTTCTCGAAAGCTATTAGAGATATTGGAAATATCACTGCAGCATCTGATAGACCTAATTAAACTTTAAAACTGACATTATGAATATTTGTTCTATGACTAATAATTACGCAGTAAAATGAAACTTAATATTTATATAAAAACATGAATTTCCTCCTCATTTTCTCGAAAGCTATTAGAGATATTGGAAATATCATTGCAGCATCTGATATACCTAATTAAACTGTACAACTCTCATTATGAATATTTGTTCTATGACTAATAATTACGCAGTAAAATGAAACTTAATATTTATATAAAAACATGATTTTCCTCCTCATTTTCTCGAAAGCTATTAGAGATATTGGAAATATCACTGCAGCATCTGATAGACCTAATTAAACTTTAAAACTGACATTATGAATATTTGTTCTATGACTAATAATTACGCAGTAAAATGAAACTTAATATTTATATAAAAACATGAATTTCCTCGTCATTTTCTCGAAAGCTATTAGAGATATTGGAAATATCATTGCAGCATCTGATAGACCTGATTAAAATCTACTACTGTCATTATGAATATTTTCACTAGTACTAATAAATACTGAATTTTACTTTTTTTAAAATTACTTTCTTCCTCGTTTTCTCGAAAGCTATTAAAGATATTGGAAATATCATTGCATCATCTGATACACCTAATTCAACTGTACAACTGATATTATGAATATTTGTTCTATGACTAATAATTACGCAGTAAAAAAAACCCGTATTTTTATATAAAAACATGATTTTCCTCGTCATTTTCTCGAAAGCTATTAGAGATATTGGAAATATAATTGCAGCATCTGATAGACCTAATTAAACTCTACAACTGATATTATGAATATTTGTTCTATGACTAATAATTACGCAGTAAAATGAAACTTAATATTTATATAAAAACATGACTTTCCTCCTCATTTTCTCGAAAGCTATTAGAGATATTGGAAATATCATTGCAGCATCTGATATACCTAATTAAACTGTACAACTCTCATTATGAATATTTGTTCTATGACTAATAATTACGCAGTAAAATGAAACTTAATATTTATATAAAAACATGATTTTCCTCCTCATTTTCTCGAAAGCTATTAGAGATATTGGAAATATCACTGCAGCATCTGATAGACCTAATTAAACTGTAAAACTGACATTATGAATATTTGTTCTATGACTAATAATTACGCAGTAAAATGAAACTTAATATTTATATAAAAACATGAATTTCCTCCTCATTTTCTCGAAAGCTATTAGAGATATTGGAAATATCATTGCAGCATCTGATATACCTAATTAAACTGTACAACTCTCATTATGAATATTTGTTCTATGACTAATAATTACGCAGTAAAATGAAACTTAATATTTATATAAAAACATGATTTTCCTCCTCATTTTCTCGAAAGCTATTAGAGATATTGGAAATATCACTGCAGCATCTGATAGACCTAATTAAACTGTACAAACTGACATTATGAATATTTGTTCTATGACTAATAATTACGCAGTAAAATGAAACTTAATATTTATATAAAAACATGAATTTCCTCCTCATTTTCTCGAAAGCTATTAGAGATATTGGAAATATCATTGCAGCATCTGATAGACCTAATTAAACTGTACAACTGTCATTATGAATATTTGTTCTATGACTAATAATTACGCAGTAAAATGAAACTTAATATTTATATAAAAACATGATTTCCTCCTCATTTTCTCGAAAGCTATTAGAGATATTGGAAATATCATTGCAGCATCTGATAACCTAATTAAACTGTACAACTGACATTATGAATATTTGTTCTATGACTAATAATTACGCAGTAAAATGAAACTTAATATTTATATAAAAACATGATTTTCCTCCTCATTTTCTCGAAAGCTATTAGAGATATTGGAAATATCACTGCAGCATCTGATAGACCTAATTAAACTTTAAAACTGACATTATGAATATTTGTTCTATGACTAATAATTACGCAGTAAAATGAAACTTAATATTTATATAAAAACATGAATTTCCTCGTCATTTTCTCGAAAGCTATTAGAGATATTGGAAATATCATTGCAGCATCTGATAGACCTGATTAAAATCTACTACTGTCATTATGAATATTTTCACTAGTACTAATAAATACTGAATTTTACTTTTTTTAAAATTACTTTCTTCCTCGTTTTCTCGAAAGCTATTAAAGATATTGGAAATATCATTGCATCATCTGATACACCTAATTCAACTGTACAACTGATATTATGAATATTTGTTCTATGACTAATAATTACGCAGTAAAAAAACCCGTATTTTTATATAAAAACATGACTTTCCTCGTCATTTTCTCGAAAGCTATTAGAGATATTGGAAATATAATTGCAGCATCTGATAGACCTAATTAAACTGTATAAACTGTCATTATGCATATTTGTTCTATGACTAATAATTACGCAGTAAAATGAAACTTAATATTTATATAAAAACATGACATTCCTCCTCATTTTCTCGAAAGCTATTAGAGATATTGGAAATATCATTGCAGCATCTGATATACCTAATTAAACTGTACAACTCTCATTATGAATATTTGTTCTATGACTAATAATTACGCAGTAAAATGAAACTTAATATTTATATAAAAACATGATTTTCTCCTCATTTTCTCGAAAGCTATTAGAGATATTGGAAATATCATTGCAGCATCTGATAGACCTAATTAAACTGTAAAACTGACATTATGAATATTTGTTCTATGACTAATAATTACGCAGTAAAATGAAACTTAATATTTATATAAAAACATGACTTTCCTCCTCATTTTCTCGAAAGCTATTAGAGATATTGGAAATATCATTGCAGCATCTGATATACCTAATTAAACTGTACAACTCTCATTATGAATATTTGTTCTATGACTAATAATTACGCAGTAAAATGAAACTTAATATTTATATAAAAACATGATTTTCCTCCTCATTTTCTCGAAAGCTATTAGAGATATTGGAAATATCACTGCAGCATCTGATAGACCTAATTAAACTTTAAAACTGACATTATGAATATTTGTTCTATGACTAATAATTACGCAGTAAAATGAAACTTAATATTTATATAAAAACATGAATTTCCTCGTCATTTTCTCGAAAGCTATTAGAGATATTGGAAATATCATTGCAGCATCTGATAGACCTGATTAAAATCTACTACTGTCATTATGAATATTTTCACTAGTACTAATAAATACTGAATTTTACTTTTTTTAAAATTACTTTCTTCCTCGTTTTCTCGAAAGCTATTAAAGATATTGGAAATATCATTGCATCATCTGATACACCTAATTCAACTGTACAACTGATATTATGAATATTTGTTCTATGACTAATAATTACGCAGTAAAAAAAACCCGTATTTTTATATAAAAACATGATTTTCCTCGTCATTTTCTCGAAAGCTATTAGAGATATTGGAAATATAATTGCAGCATCTGATAGACCTAATTAAACTCTAAAACTGATATTATGAATATTTGTTCTATGACTAATAATTACGCAGTAAAATGAAACTTAATATTTATATAAAAACATGACTTTCCTCCTCATTTTCTCGAAAGCTATTAGAGATATTGGAAATATCATTGCAGCATCTGATATACCTAATTAAACTGTACAACTCTCATTATGAATATTTGTTCTATGACTAATAATTACGCAGTAAAATGAAACTTAATATTTATATAAAAACATGATTTTCCTCCTCATTTTCTCGAAAGCTATTAGAGATATTGGAAATATCACTGCAGCATCTGATAGACCTAATTAAACTTTAAAACTGACATTATGAATATTTGTTCTATGACTAATAATTACGCAGTAAAATGAAACTTAATATTTATATAAAAACATGAATTTCCTCGTCATTTTCTCGAAAGCTATTAGAGATATTGGAAATATCATTGCAGCATCTGATATACCTAATTAAACTGTACAACTCTCATTATGAATATTTGTTCTATGACTAATAATTACGCAGTAAAATGAAACTTAATATTTATATAAAAACATGATTTTCCTCCTCATTTTCTCGAAAGCTATTAGAGATATTGGAAATATCACTGCAGCATCTGATAGACCTAATTAAACTTTAAAACTGACATTATGAATATTTGTTCTATGACTAATAATTACGCAGTAAAATGAAACTTAATATTTATATAAAAACATGAATTTCCTCGTCATTTTCTCGAAAGCTATTAGAGATATTGGAAATATCATTGCAGCATCTGATAGACCTGATTAAAATCTACTACTGTCATTATGAATATTTTCACTAGTACTAATAAATACTGAATTTTACTTTTTTTAAAATTACTTTCTTCCTCGTTTTCTCGAAAGCTATTAAAGATATTGGAAATATCATTGCATCATCTGATACACCTAATTCAACTGTACAACTGATATTATGAATATTTGTTCTATGACTAATAATTACGCAGTAAAAAAAACCCGTATTTTTATATAAAAACATGACTTTTCCTCGTCATTTTCTCGAAAGCTATTAGAGATATTGGAAATATAATTGCAGCATCTGATAGACCTAATTAAACTGTAAAACTGATCATTATGAATATTTGTTCTATGACTAATAATTACGCAGTAAAATGAAACTTAATATTTATATAAAAACATGACTTTCCTCCTCATTTTCTCGAAAGCTATTAGAGATATTGGAAATATCATTGCAGCATCTGATATACCTAATTAAACTGTACAACTCTCATTATGAATATTTGTTCTATGACTAATAATTACGCAGTAAAATGAAACTTAATATTTATATAAAAACATGACTTTTCTCCTCATTTTCTCGAAAGCTATTAGAGATATTGGAAATATCATTGCAGCATCTGATAGACCTAATTAAACTGTAAAACTGACATTATGAATATTTGTTCTATGACTAATAATTACGCAGTAAAATGAAACTTAATATTTATATAAAAACATGAATTTCATCCTCATTTTCTCGAAAGCTATTAGAGATATTGGAAATATCATTGCAGCATCTGATATACCTAATTAAACTGTACAACTCTCATTATGAATATTTGTTCTATGACTAATAATTACGCAGTAAAATGAAACTTAATATTTATATAAAAACATGATTTTCCTCCTCATTTTCTCGAAAGCTATTAGAGATATTGGAAATATCACTGCAGCATCTGATAGACCTAATTAAACTTTAAAACTGACATTATGAATATTTGTTCTATGACTAATAATTACGCAGTAAAATGAAACTTAATATTTATATAAAAACATGAATTTCCTCGTCATTTTCTCGAAAGCTATTAGAGATATTGGAAATATCATTGCAGCATCTGATAGACCTGATTAAAATCTACTACTGTCATTATGAATATTTTCACTAGTACTAATAAATACTGAATTTTACTTTTTTTAAAATTACTTTCTTCCTCGTTTTCTCGAAAGCTATTAAAGATATTGGAAATATCATTGCATCATCTGATACACCTAATTCAACTGTACAACTGATATTATGAATATTTGTTCTATGACTAATAATTACGCAGTAAAAAAACCCGTATTTTTATATAAAAACATGATTTTCCTCGTCATTTTCTCGAAAGCTATTAGAGATATTGGAAATATAATTGCAGCATCTGATAGACCTAATTAAACTCTAAAACTGATATTATGAATATTTGTTCTATGACTAATAATTACGCAGTAAAATGAAACTTAATATTTATATAAAAACATGACTTTCCTCCTCATTTTCTCGAAAGCTATTAGAGATATTGGAAATATCATTGCAGCATCTGATATACCTAATTAAACTGTACAACTCTCATTATGAATATTTGTTCTATGACTAATAATTACGCAGTAAAATGAAACTTAATATTTATATAAAAACATGATTTTCCACCTCATTTTCTTGAAAGCTATTAGAGATATTGGAAATATCACTGCAGCATCTGATAGACCTAATTAAACTTTAAAACTGACATTATGAATATTTGTTCTATGACTAATAATTACGCAGTAAAATGAAACTTAATATTTATATAAAAACATGAATTTCCTCCTCATTTTCTCGAAAGCTATTAGAGATATTGGAAATATCATTGCAGCATCTGATATACCTAATTAAACTGTACAACTCTCATTATGAATATTTGTTCTATGACTAATAATTACGCAGTAAAATGAAACTTAATATTTATATAAAAACATGATTTTCCTCCTCATTTTCTCGAAAGCTATTAGAGATATTGGAAATATCACTGCAGCATCTGATAGACCTAATTAAACTTTAAAACTGACATTATGAATATTTGTTCTATGACTAATAATTACGCAGTAAAATGAAACTTAATATTTATATAAAAACATGAATTTCCTCGTCATTTTCTCGAAAGCTATTAGAGATATTGGAAATATCATTGCAGCATCTGATATACCTAATTAAACTGTACAACTCTCATTATGAATATTTGTTCTATGACTAATAATTACGCAGTAAAATGAAACTTAATATTTATATAAAAACATGATTTTCCTCCTCATTTTCTCGAAAGCTATTAGAGATATTGGAAATATCACTGCAGCATCTTATAGACCTAATTAAACTTTAAAACTGACATTATGAATATTTGTTCTATGACTAATAATTACGCAGTAAAATGAAACTTAATATTTATATAAAAACATGAATTTCCTCGTCATTTTCTCGAAAGCTATTAGAGATATTGGAAATATCATTGCAGCATCTGATAGACCTGATTAAAATCTACTACTGTCATTATGAATATTTTCACTAGTACTAATAAATACTGAATTTTACTTTTTTTAAAATTACTTTCTTCCTCGTTTTCTCGAAAGCTATTAAAGATATTGGAAATATCATTGCATCATCTGATACACCTAATTCAACTGTACAACTGATATTATGAATATTTGTTCTATGACTAATAATTACGCAGTAAAAAAAACCCGTATTTTTATATAAAAACATGACTTTCCTCGTCATTTTCTCGAAAGCTATTAGAGATATTGGAAATATAATTGCAGCATCTGATAGACCTAATTAAACTGTATAACTGTCATTATGCATATTTGTTTTATGACTAATAATTACGCAGTAAAATGAAACTTAATATTTATATAAAAACATGACATTCCTCCTCATTTTCTCGAAAGCTATTAGAGATATTGGAAATATCATTGCAGCATCTGATATACCTAATTAAACTGTACAAGTCTCATTATGAATATTTGTTCTATGACTAATAATTACGCAGTAAAATGAAACTTAATATTTATATATAAACATAACTTTTCTCCTCATTTTCTCGAAAGCTATTAGAGATATTGGAAATATCATTGCAGCATCTGATACACCTAATTAAACTGTACAACTGATATTATGAATATTTGTTCTATGGCTAATAATTACGCAGTAAAATGAAACTTAATATTTATATAAAAACATGACTTTCATCCTCATTTTCTCGAAACCTATTAGAGATATTGGAAATATCATTGCAGCATCTGATATACCTAATTAAACTGTACAACTCTCACTATGAATATTTGTTCTATGACTAATAATTACGCAGTAAAATGAAACTTAATATTTATATAAAAACATGATTTTCCTCCTCATTTTCTCGAAAGCTATTAGAGATATTGGAAATATCACTGCAGCATCTGATAGACCTAATTAAACTTTAAAACTGACATTATGAATATTTGTTCTATGACTAATAATTACGCAGTAAAATGAAACTTAATATTTATATAAAAACATAAATTTCCTCGTCATTTTCTCGAAAGCTATTAGAGATATTGGAAATATCATTGCAGCATCTGATAGACCTGATTAAAATCTACTACTGTCATTATGAATATTTTCACTAGTACTAATAAATACTGAATTTTACTTTTTTTAAAATTACTTTCTTCCTCGTTTTCTCGAAAGCTATTAAAGATATTGGAAATATCATTGCATCATCTGATACACCTAATTCAACTGTACAACTGATATTATGAATATTTGTTCTATGACTAATAATTACGCAGTAAAAAAACCCGTATTTTTATATAAAAACATGATTTTCCTCGTCATTTTCTCGAAAGCTATTAGAGATATTGGAAATATAATTGCAGCATCTGATAGACCTAATTAAACTCTAAAACTGATATTATGAATATTTGTTCTATGACTAATAATTACGCAGTAAAATGAAACTTAATATTTATATAAAAACATGACTTTCCTCCTCATTTTCTCGAAAGCTATTAGAGATATTCGAAATATCATTGCAGCATCTGATATACCTAATTAAACTGTACAACTCTCATTATGAATATTTGTTCTATGACTAATAATTACGCAGTAAAATGAAACTTAATATTTATATAAAAACATGATTTTCCACCTCATTTTCTTGAAAGCTATTAGAGATATTGGAAATATCACTGCAGCATCTGATAGACCTAATTAAACTTTAAAACTGACATTATGAATATTTGTTCTATGACTAATAATTACGCAGTAAAATGAAACTTAATATTTATATAAAAACATGAATTTCCTCCTCATTTTCTCGAAAGCTATTAGAGATATTGGAAATATCATTGCAGCATCTGATATACCTAATTAAACTGTACAACTCTCATTATGAATATTTGTTCTATGACTAATAATTACGCAGTAAAATGAAACTTAATATTTATATAAAAACATGATTTTCCTCTTCATTTTCTCGAAAGCTATTAGAGATATTGGAAATATCACTGCAGCATCTGATAGACCTAATTAAACTTTAAAACTGACATTATGAATATTTGTTCTATGACTAATAATTACGCAGTAAAATGAAACTTAATATTTATATAAAAACATGAATTTCCTCGTCATTTTCTCGAAAGCTATTAGAGATATTGGAAATATCATTGCAGCATCTGATAGACCTGATTAAAATCTACTACTGTCATTATGAATATTTTCACTAGTACTAATAAATACTGAATTTTACTTTTTTTAAAATTACTTTCTTCCTCGTTTTCTCGAAAGCTATTAAAGATATTGGAAATATCATTGCATCATCTGATACACCTAATTCAACTGTACAACTGATATTATGAATATTTGTTCTATGACTAATAATTACGCAGTAAAAAAAAACCGTATTTTTATATAAAAACATGATTTTCCTCGTCATTTTCTCGAAAGCTATTAGAGATATTGGAAATATAATTGCAGCATCTGATAGACCTAATTAAACTGTACAACTAATATTATGAATATTTGTTCTATGACTAATAATTACGCAGTAAAATGAAACTTAATATTTATATAAAAACATGACTTTCCTCCTCATTTTCTCGAAAGCTATTAGAGATATTGGAAATATCATTGCAGCATCTGATATACCTAATTAAACTGTACAACTCTCATTATGAATATTTGTTCTATGACTAATAATTACGCAGTAAAATGAAACTTAATATATATATAAAAACATGATTTTCCTCCTCATTTTCTCGAAAGCTATTAGAGATATTGGAAATATCATTGCAGCATCTGATAGACCTAATTACACTTTAAAACTGACATTATGAATATTTGTTCTATGACTAATAATTACGCAGTAAAATTAAACTTAATATTTATATAAAAACATGAATTTCCTCGTCATTTTCTCGAAAGCTATTAGAGATATTGGAAATATCATTGCAGCATCTGATAGACCTGATTAAAATCTACTACTGTCATTATGAATATTTTCACTAGTACTAATAAATACTGAATTTTACTTTTTTAAAAATTACTTTCTTCCTCGTTTTCTCGAAAGCTATTAAAGATATTGGAAATATCATTGCATCATCTGATACACCTAATTCAACTGTACAACTGATATTATGAATATTTGTTCTATGACTAATAATTACGCAGTAAAAAAAAACCGTATTTTTATATAAAAACATGACTTTCCTCGTCATTTTCTCGAAAGCTATTAGAGATATTGGAAATATAATTGCAGCATCTGATAGACCTAATTAAACTGTATAACTGTCATTATGCATATTTGTTCTATGACTAATAATTACGCAGTAAAATGAAACTTAATATTTATATAAAAACATGACATTCCTCCTCATTTTCTCGAAAGCTATTAGAGATATTGGAAATATCATTGCAGCATCTGATATACCTAATTAAACTGTACAAGTCTCATTATGAATATTTGTTCTATGACAAATAATTACGCAGTAAAATGAAACTTAATATTTATATAAAAACATGATTTTCCTCGTCATTTTCTCGAAAGCTATTAGAGATATTGGAAATATAATTGCAGCATCTGATAGACCTAATTAAACTCTACAACTGATATTATGAATATTTGTTCTATGACTAATAATTACGCAGTAAAATGAAACTTAATATTTATATAAAAACATGACTTTCCTCCTCATTTTCTCGAAAGCTATTAGAGATATTGGAAATATCACTGCAGCATCTGATAGACCTAATTAAACTTTAAAACTGACATTATGAATATTTGTTCTATGACTAATAATTACGCAGTAAAATGAAACTTAATATTTATATAAAAACATGAATTTCCTCGTCATTTTCTCGAAAGCTATTAGAGATATTGGAAATATCATTGCAGCATCTGATAGACCTGATTAAAATCTACTACTGTCATTATGAATATTTTCACTAGTACTAATAAATACTGAATTTTACTTTTTTTTAAATTACTTTCTTCCTCGTTTTCTCGAAAGCTATTAAAGATATTGGAAATATCATTGCATCATGTGATACACTTAATTCAACTGTACAACTGATATTATGAATATTTGTTCTATGACTAATAATTACGCAGTAAAAAAAACCCGTATTTTTATATAAAAACATGATCATAAATCATAAATTATTAGATCACAGGCGATACAAGAAACTTTTTGCATTATCACGGTGAATGGGTTAAGGGCAGACATGACTAAAATAATGTTCATCAAAATTACATACTACATTAAACTTCTACATTCCTTTGCCAACGAATGCACAACCATAACTGTAGTAATAATAGTAGTAGTAGTAGTAGTAGTAGTAGTAGTAGTAGTAGTAGTAGTAGTAGTAGTAATAATAATAATAGTAATAGTAGTACTAAACACACACACTAACCTTGGATTATTAAGTATAGAGTGGACGGTAGACTCTCTCAGCTGGAAGTTACCGTAGGGCAGCGGTGCCTTCTCCTGCGAGCCCAGAGCTGAATCCGTGAAGTCTGAGTTGAGGTTTTGTCGATAGATGGACCACGCGTGTAGGTCATCACACGTGGAAGGGAGTGCGCTGCCGGCTGGGAGGAGGAGGAGGAGGAGGAGGAATATAATGATTAGCATGAAAAAAGGGTAAATAGTTAGTGTGAATAGAAGAGAGGATAACTATAAAAATAAATATATAGAGAAAACTTGATTATTTTTGTGAAATAGGGAATATACAATAACCTAACTTAACCTAACCTAACCATAAACATTAATGGACGATAACTTACATCTGGCTTGCATGGGTGGGCGTGGCTCTGATATGGTTGAGGGCGGGATGGAGTACCGTCTGTCCATCGTGTTCAGCTCCCACAACTCACTCATGCTGGAGGAGAGAAGAAGGAGAGGTAAGGTGAGGGTGGGTTGTTAGGAGGGAGGTGTGTGTGTGTTTAAGGGGCTAAGTGTACAATTGACGTATTATCTTTAATTGAGAGAGAGAGAGAGAGAGAGAGAGAGAGAGAGAGAGAGAGAGAGAGAGAGAGAGAGAGAGAGAGAGAGAGAGAGAGAGAGAGAGAGAGATACACATAAGTCTACCTTACAATGACGTCTATAAAACAGAAAATAGTATTCTTAAGGTTAACTATGCTAGACGTTCTTTGTAGATGTGATCACTCTTTTAGTCTCTCCTCGCAACACCAATATCACATAAAAAATCACACCCTGTAACAGTTGAACACGTAACACACTTAACTGCGTGCATATAGTATTGTAAAACTGGATATTAACTACACGTTTCATTTTCGAATTTTCACTATCAAACTTTCACAGCAAACCTTGATGTATATTTATACCATGTATATTATGACTTGTGTTTGGTGGTATGGGTGTTGGGAGGGTTATTACACCTTCACATTATAATATTTTATAATGAAAATGAGTGTACTGTGGATGCTTAGTTAGGAATGTTGAAAAACCGAGCCTTGTACAGTTGATCTCCACATTGGTATAACATGTACTATCATTTTAGTTGCGTAAGAAATGCATTCATGTTATCTATGTGAGCGGTAGTAATACATAATTGAAAAATACACGCAATATAAGACATTTTCAGGAAAAGTGTTTGGTATTCAATAGTATAATGTTTAATGATTTTTTCGTAGTTACATTTCTCACCTTCGTCACAACTATTTGATACAACCACAATCAAACCTCAAACATAACAATAACAACAACACCTGCAAAGACCAGTAACTATAAGGTTATTTTTTGATGTGGATTAATTTCTCTTCACCAAACATTACACAGTTGATGCATGCACTCATTCATCACACCTTCACTCATAACAAGCTGGTGTGTTTACAAAGAAAGAAAAAACATTCATAGAATCCAGACATTACAGTGTGACTCAGCCGTGCATACAGCTGAGTGCACGTGAGGGATGGGGAAGGGGTAGGGCTAGACACCCCCAGTAATGGCCAAGGCACCAGCCCCACACCCCCGACCCTCTCCCTGGGAGGCCGCGTCTAACACCTTCACCGGCACACTAATGACTTCCTTTAATGAGACGTGAAGCGCAGGTGAAACAGCGCGGCAACACCTGACGAAACTCTGGATTTGGTGCTTCCAACGGTGCACGTGTTGACTGAGGTGCTGTTACTGCGGTTCAGTAAGCACGTGACCCTTTGCGTGGTGATGATGATGATGATATAAAAATGGTAATTCAATTCACAACACGCATCACTGTACATTGTACACTTTCTACTTGTCAGTTATATATATATATATATATATATATATATATATATATATATATATATATATATATATATATATATATATATATATAAAACACGTGAAAAGAGAATTTAACTGAACATTCTTAAGCAAATACTTAGGATGACTTTTATCCAAAAAGTCAGTGGGACGTTTGTTCTGTGTTCCTTTCTCTCTTGCCACTGTCTCTCTCTAACCCTGCCTGGCCGGGTCACAAGTCCTCGTCCAATGGTACACGCGAGAGAGAGGAAAAAAATAGTAGCTATGCTGGCTTCGTACCCGATACCCACATCTCTCTCTCTCTCTCTCTCTCTCTCTCACACACACACACACACACACACACACACACACAAACAAACACACGGTATGTATTCTTCCGCCCTTCACTCAAACCACTTTTTCACCCAACGTTCTTCCATTGTATGCTTTCGCTTCTCAATGAACACACTTATTTATACATTCTTTTTTTTTACCGCTAATGTTATCTGACCAAACATTAATGAGAGAATGTAATGTGAGAGGAAGAGAAGGGGGGGGGTGGAGTTTTTTAGGGGTAGAGAAGGGTCGAGAGAGAGAGAGAGAGAGAGAGAGAGAGAGAGAGAGAGAAAGAGAGAAAAACAGGAATCTAAAAAAACAAACACACAAGCATACGCACACACAGACAGACACACAAACAGACAGACAAAGAGAGAGAGAGAGAGAGAGAGAAAACAGATTGCCAGGTGTACAGACTCAAGGGGAAAATATCATTACGTGGAAAAAAATGGAGGCGAAAAAAAATAGGGGGAAAAAAGGTAAGGGAAAAAATGAGGGGAAAAAAGTCCTAAACGCTTTCTTTCCCTTGACATTTACTGAGGTCTTGTTATTTATTTCCCTGTTATTGCAACGATGAATGGTCACGCTCTACCCGACGCCATATTGCTCCATTGACTCTCTCTCTCTCTCTCTCTCTCTCTCTCTCTCTCTCTCTCTCTCTCTCTCTCTCTCTTCAACCTCCCTTCCATTCTCCTGCCCATTCTCTCCTTCACCCCACAACCTTCTCTCTCTCTCTCTCTCTTTTGCACCTTGAATTCCTTGACCTCTCTCCTTCTCTCCTCTCCATCTCCCCTTCCCCTCCCCTTCCCTTCCCTCCCCTTCCCCTTCCCCTTCCCTTCCCTTCCCCATGCACCGCTAACATTCCATCCCTAATTTGCGCTGCGCCATGATAGTATAGGTAGGTGGCCTGCGCGTTTATGGAAGGCACTAATTCTATATTGTTATTTCCTACTTGTGTGTGTGTGTGTGTGTGTGTGTGTGTGTTTATGTGTGTGTTGTGTTTTTTTTTAATGTTTTATTATTATTATTATTATTATTAGTGAAGGAAAGTTATAAAAATCTTTCCAGTAAAATAAAATAAATACTATATATACTGAAAGAAAAAAAATGTTATGCCGTGGTCTTTAACGCGTTCCTTTAGGTGACATTTCAGTAACACAATCCAGACGTAAAGGAACAATAGGACCTCCCCCCCCTCCCCCCCCTAAGGACCCCCCAAAAAACCCCATTAACCCTTCACCTTCTTCCAATTTCCCTTCACTCCTACCTTCCTGCCTTTATTCTATTCTTTTCTTTCCTCTCCTTCAATCCTTCCTTCTTATTCTATCTACTCCTTCGCTTCCTCTCCCTCTCCTTCGCCTTCTCTTCTTCTCTCTCCTTCACTCCTTCCTTCATTCACCTTTTCCTTTTCTCATCCACTCACTCCAATCTCCTTTTCCTCTCCTTAACTCTTTCTTCTCCTCTCTTTTCTCCTCCTCCTCCTCCTCCTCCGCCTCCTCCTCCTCCTCTTCCTACGTGACCAAGGGAACTCTACATGAAAGTGAAATTTAATGGTCCCACGAACAGCTTAAAACCTTTTCCCACAATCGTCAAAGAGTGATGTGAGGAAGGAAGGAAGGAAGGAAGGAAGGAAGGAAGGAAGGAGGAAAGGAAGGAAGGGATGAAGGGAATGGAGGGAGGGAGGGAAGTTCTCGTAGGAAACCAGCATCATTCAGTATGTGTGTGTGTGTGTGTGTGTGTGTGTGTGTGTGTGTGTGTGTGTGTGTAATAAAATAAATCTTATGACATTAACTGTATGAATCATTAGCACAACAGTTAAAAAAAAACAATTAAACAAACACACACACAGACACACACACACACACACACACAGTTACCTTTGGGATACAACAGCCAAGGTGAGGCAGGCATGTAGTGGGGAAGGAAGAGGGGAGGAAAAGGGAGGAAAGGGATGAGGTGTGAGGGAAGGAAGGGGAGGCTGAAGGAAGAATGTAAGAGGAGGTAAGTTGATGGAGAGAGAGGAAGAGGGAAGAAGAAGAAGGTGTGGACGGAGGGAGGAGGCGATGGAAGGAATAACAATGAGAGAAAGATGATGAGGGGAAGAAGTGGAGAGGAACAAATGAAGAAGGAAGGAGGGAAGAGAGAAGAGAAGGAATAGGATGTGTGTGTAGTGGGGGGGGGAGGGAGGAAGTTAGGGTACAATGAGGGGGGTGGTGGTCAGCTTTTGGTCATCAGGGTAGAGGTCATCACGGGTCAATTCACAGGGAGGAGGAGGAGGAGGAGGAGAGTGGAGGAGGAGTGGAGGAGGAGGAGGAGGAGGATGAGGAGGAGGAGGAGAGGGGAGGAGGAGGAGGAGATAGAAAAGAGAAGAGGGAGAAGAGATAATAACAACACCTAATACAACGGTAAATGTGATGATTAGGAGATAGAAGAGAGGAGGAAGAGTGAAGAGAAGGATGTGAGCTTCTTCTTCCTCCTCCTCCTCCTCCTCCTCCTAAAGTACTGTGGTTCTTGTGATACTGTAATGTGTTCTCATGGTTGGGGGAGGAGGGGAGGAGGAGGAGGAAGAGAAGGGAAGAGAGGGAGGGAAGGAAGGAAGGTAGGAAGGAAGGAAGGTAGGAAGAAGAAAAGAGAAGACGAAAAGGTAAGGAAAGTGAAAGGAGAAAGAAGGAAGGAAGGAAGGAAGTAAACATGTTAACTGAGAAGATAAAAATGAAAATGAAAATACAATTAAAAAAAGAGAAAAGAACAAAAAGAATGAAGGAAACAAGATGGGAAAACGAGAGATAAGAAGGCAGGCAGGAAGATAGCTTACGTAACCCAATCAGAAAAAAAGGAAGGAAGGAAGGAAGGAAAAGGAAGAGCATAGAACCATTCACCATACACCGTTTTCTTTCCTTCCACGGCGACAAAATTATAGGTGTGGTCAGCGTGAAGTACTGAGTAGGAGGAAGTTCACTAGGGGGGCGGGGGGGGGAGGGGAAGGGGAGAGAGAAAGAGGGAAGAGGGGAGATGGGGAGAGGGAAGAGGGGAGATGGGGAGAGGAGAAACGGGAAGGTGTAAAAGGGGAGGCGGCGTGAAGGGATATAGTTGAGTAAGCACAAATTTGACAGAACAACTCTTTCCATTAGAGAAACTACGATTTCTCTCTCTCTCTCTCTCTCTCTCTCTCTCTCTGTCAGCCATCCAGAAAGTAAGACAAACACAAAAGCAAGCAAAGCAAGCAGCCTACCATTGCCCTTTCAAACGCACGCACACACACACACACACACACCTGCTGCAGAACGAGAATAATAGAACCACACAAACATCTATTGTGTAAACGCAAACTTAGAAAAAAAAATAGATAAAAAAAACTACATTGATGAAGATAACAAAACAAACAGAGGAATTACAACACAAACAGAAGCAAAGAAGAGAGAAAGAGAAAGAGAGAGAGAGAGAGAGAGAGAGAGAGAGAGAGAGAGAGAGAGAGAGAGAGAGAGAGAGAGAGAGAGAGAGAGAGACGGTATAAAAGTAGGTATTAAAACCATTAGAATAGTTAAGGGAGCTAATTGACCCTTTAGCTCCTCCCTTTACAATGATATAAGGGAGAAGGGAGGGGGCGAAAGAGGCTGGTAGTTCCTTCCTGACGGACAATAATGGAGAAAGTTATAGGGAGAGAGAGAGAGAGAGAGAGAGAGAGAGAGAGAGAGAGAGAGAGAGAGAGAGAGAGAGAGAGAGAGAGAGAGAGAGAGAGAGAGAGAGAGAGAGAGAGAGAGAGAGAGAGAGAGGGGAGAAGGTAATAGGCGTGTTTCCATGTCCGTGGTGATTACTAAGGACAACTAGATACGTACGTGATATTAATAAGAACACACATAACAACTCTAACCACCAATCAAGTAACAGTTAAACACCACTACATTAACTACCCAATTACACATATAACAACCTCAGCTAACACACCAATAGAGATCAGTGTGTTTATAATCTATACGTACCACAGACAAGCGGGAAGGCAACACCACCACCACACAACACAACACCACACCACACAATACCACACTACCACTTGTTCTGTACCGCCACACTATCACTGCACCAGCCTCAGCAGCGGGACCCCAGAGTGTAAGTGTTTGGGGAGGAGTGTTCGTCCCCACCCACACCCCCACCCACATCCTCACCCCCACACTACTGTTATAGGCTGTGCGAGGCGGTGGGAAGGGGAGGTGAAGGTAGAGGGAGAGAGAGAGTGATGAGATAAATATATAGAGAGGGAGAGTGTATGGGAACGAGTGGACATAAGAAACGAGTGAAGATATATAATGTGAAATAGTGGATGGATGAGAGATGGTGATAGGTGGAGGAAGAGCAGGTGTTGGTGGAGGGAGGGAGGGAGGGAGGGAGGGTGAGGTGGAAGGAAAAAGAGAGGATGAGCGTTGAGAGAGGAAGTGGGGGAAGGTGGAGGGAGGGATAGATAGCGGGTGAGGGTGGAGGAAGTGGAGGAGGAGGAGGAGGAGGAGGAACAGGAGAAGGAAGGAGGAGGACAAAATGCTTAAAAACAATGTGGGTAAATAATATATAAAACGCAGAATCAACCTAACACTCCTTGATATTGTGGTGGTGGTGGTGGTGGTGGTGGTGGTGGTGGTGTAGGGGGCGCCACACCACCACCACCACCACAATCATACCACCACTGCCCCGCTTCTTCCCCGCATCGCCGCTCAAGACTCATAAATCGGCGGTAATGAGACACCTGTAACGTCGCCAACCAACGTCCAGGTGTTTGGCGCCGGGAGTGGTGGCGGCGCCGTTACACTCCTACCGAGGCGACGCGGCACGATGGAAGGTTTGAGTGTGAATATTTGAGTGTGAATTATTTGATTATTTAATTATTTTTGAGTATGATTATTTTGAGTGTGAATATTTGAGTGTGAATATTTGAGTGCGTTCGTGCGATGCTTGCCTGAGAAGACTAACGGAAGGTGTGAGTGAGTGAGTTAATACTAAAAATAAAGGTAAGCGCTAAAGGGACTAAAAGAGAGGTGTGAAAGAGACATAGGACAGGTGACAATGAGTATAATTAACACAATACACAGGTAACACAAAGTACACCTGTTGAAGAATAAAAATAGTACTAAAATACCTCTTAATCCAGGTAATTCACAGGTAGCAACTTGTAACGTAGATAATATTGCAGTAACATCTTCAAGCACATGTAGTAACGTTATATATCACAGGTAACAACAGAGAGAAAGTTAAGTGTCTAATTGGTAGTTAATAAGATGTCCGGTGGTGTGGTGGTGGTGGTGATGACAGGTAACACTACAGGTAATACTAATAATAATAACTAGCAACGGTACACAGTTATTTCAGTTATTTGCAATCAGTATAACATGGAAGCAGACGATAGATAAATAAACTTTCATTTCCTGTATTCATAATAATCTGAGTGTGTGCGTGTGTGTGTGTGTGTGTGTGTTTGGGGGGCTGGTGGGGGGTTAGGTAGTGTGTGTCTATGCTTCTAACCCCCTCCCCCCGACATCATCCCCCCCACCTTCCTTCCGGCCATAACCTCACACATATCCTCCCCCCCCATAAATTAGTCGGGGGTGTAGGGGGAGGGAGGGGGTAGGGGAGGGGGGGGTTTACCTGTGCATACTAATGAACAAACAAACTCTCACACCTGTTTCCCTCCAGGTGTATATTCTTTTATCCTCCTCCTCTTCTTCTTCTTTTCCTTTTTCTTCTTCAGTTTGTTACCTCCCTTCCCGCCAGCAGGTTAAGATTCATCCATCCTCCTTCCTCTTTCCTCCCTTCTCTTCTAACTCCTCCTCCTCTTCCTCCTCCTTCTTCTCCTTCCTCCCTCCTCCCACCTCTTCATATGCCAATGACTCCTTTCTTCCTCTCACATTTTTTTTTCTCTCAACGGTGCACTTTATATCTCTGTCTGTCTTCCTGCCTGTGTGTCTCTCTATCTGTCTGTCTATCTATCTGTCTGTCTGTCTTCCTGCCTGTATCTGTCTGTGTGTCTGTCTGTCTGTCTGTTTTGAATGTGTGTAAATCATATATATATTTTCCCGTTATCAACTTTTCATTTTTTTGACATGAAGGAAATAACACACAAAAAAAAGAAGATATTTACCAATGAGTCAAATTTTCATCGTTCTCTTTGCTTCTTTGCTTGTTCCCTTTCTTACACCTTCACTTATACACCTTCAAACACACGCACACACACACACACACACACACACACACACTGGAGTAATGACATGTGTGGCTAAACATTATATATGAAAATGTCAACACAAAACAGGAAACAAACATACGGAACCATAGAAGAGGAGGAGGAGGAGGAGAGGAGGAGGAGGAGGAGGAGGAGAGGAGGAGGAGGAGGAAGAGAGGAAGAAGTCAGAGTGGGAGGAGTCTAGGTAACACACAAGTCAGGAAAGAAAGATGGTGGTTACCCAGGTGAGACGACACACCTGGCCACGTGGAGGGGGAGGGGAGGAGGAGGAGGAGGAGGAGGAGGAGGAGGAGGGGGAAGGGGGGGAGGGGTTTGCATGGCTTCAAGTAAACCTAATAACACGTCTTCCCACAATACAAAGCTTACATTACATTATATTGAAGCCTGGAAGTGAATTGTAATATAATACGTTACTTTCCTTCTTCATTTTTTATTTTTTCATTGTCTGATCATTCTAAAAGTTCTGCCAATATCTTTTCTTTTAAAATTGCAATTGGAGGAAAAAAGAGAGAAAATGCAAGAAAATGACTAAAAATACAACATTACTACTACTACTACTACTACTATCAATAAAAAAAAGAAGAAAAGCAGGTAGGCTAGGCAAGGCAAGGTAAGGTAAGGTAAGGTCAGACAAGCAAGCAAGCAATCACTCCACCTTCCCTTTCGTCCCAGTTCTCGGTTGTATGATCACACACACACACACACACACACACACACACACACACACACACACACACACACACACGTCCTTCCTGCCTCGCTAAACTCGTCTCAGGCAGGTCAACAAACTTTGCATGATGGCTCTCTAGCACTCCCTCTTTTTTTATCCAAGTTATCCCCTCACTTTTCCCTTCTCTCTTTTTCCCTTGTATTTCACATTTTTCCTCTCTTTCCTATCTCTTCCCTTCACTATCTCATATCGCTGCAATGGGGATCTGTATATGGGTTAGTGAAGGGAGGAGAGGTGAGGGGAAGAGATGAAGGGAAAAGGTGAAGGGAAAATAGGGAAGAGAATTAAGGGTAAGAGTGAAAAAAAAAGTTAAAAATAAAGATGTTAAAAAAAGTAAGATTAAGTAAAGGACGAAAAGGGAAAGAAAATAAGAATAAAAAGAACAGCATGGATAGCAAGCAAGCAAGGAAGGAAGGAAGAATGAAAGAAAATGGAAAAACCTAGATATATTTCAGGGATTTTTTCAAGTGGAAGACGAAGCCAACAAGACAACATTCGAACACACGCCACGTCCCCCGCCCCTTATAGCCGCGTCCTGTGTGTCCGGAAGCGTGCATGCGTGTGATTGAGGACAGATGGGAAGGAAGAGAGGAGAGAAAAAAGAGGAAGGAGGAAGGTAAATGCACGAGAGAGAGAGAGAGAGAGAGAGAGAGAGAGAGAGAGAGAGAGAGAGAGAGAGAGAGAGAGAGAGAGAGAGAGAGAGAGAGAGAGAGAGATAGTGTTTGTAATAGGCGAAAGTAAACTGAAGATAACTTACAGCTCAACCGTGTCTAAGAGTACTCCATTTTCTCCTCTCTTCCTACTCCTCTTCCTTCCTTCCTTCCTCCTCTTCCATGTCTCTTCCTACTCCTTTCTCTCTTTCTTGTCTCTTGCTCTTTTTCCTTCTCTCTTCCTACTCCTTCCTTCTTTCTCTCCTCTCTCCCTACTCCTCCTCCTCTCTTCCTTCCTTCCTCCTTTCTTCGCGGAGTTAAAAAAGGCACCACAGTTACGACCACACACTCAAGAAGAACCGCAATGAAGAAAAAGAAGAAAAAGAAAAAAGAAAAAAGAAAAAGACGAGTGCAGTAGCCAGTTTAAAAAAAAATAATAATAAAAAAAAACCCCAACATATAAGAATTTTGAAGATGCCGCCAAAAATAACAAGACATTCAAATATTTCAATACTTATATACAAGAAGATAATATAGACAAAAAAGGAAAAGAAACACATTAGTATTATATTAGCACATGACAAGACAAGGTGATGCATAAAATCAGACAGACAGACAGACGTTTTGTAATTAATATGATAATGGGAGACAAAGAGAATGAAAAAAAAATAATAAAATAAAAAAATAAATAAAAAGTTTCTACACCAAAGCGAATAAACAAAAGGTCACGTAAACATACATACATACATACATACAGACAGGTGTATGTATGTATGTATGTATAGGTAGATGAAAAGAAAGATGAAGTATGATGGAGAGGGGGAGGGGGTGAGGTTGGGGTGTGTAGGGTTGAGGGGGGGAGGGGAGGGGGCTGATAGGTGAAGCTGAGAAGGTGTGCCCGCTACCCCCAACCCCTCCCCCCCCAACTTTCTTTCTTCCTGCCCCCCAAAAAAACCACCCCGGGGTATGAAGGAAGTGATAGAGAGGGAGGAGGGGGAGGAAAAGGGGGGGGCGAGGGGGAGGGGGAGGAAAAGGGGGGGAAGAGGGGAGGTTAAAGGCCGTGAGAAGTTTGATTGTCTCTCACGGAAGACGGGCGTGATTTGTGTGTGTGTGTGTGTGTGTGTGTGTGTGTGTGTGTGTGTGTGTGTGTTTACAGTTCTCAGAGTCAGTCGATGATGAAGCAATAAAAAGAAAAAGAAAAAAGAGAGAGAGAGAGAGAGAGCGAGGGAAAAAAAAGAAGTAGAAAAACAAGTCACCAGACAAGACTTGCAAATGATGTAATAATAATAATAATAATAATAATAATAATAATAATAATAATAATAATGAATAATAATAATGTGAATAAAAACAGTGAAAGTAAATGAGAAACTGATGCAAGAAAATAAAGAAATAATGAAGTTAAAGAAAGAAAGAAAGAGAGAGACAGAAAGAGAGAGAGAGAGAGAAAGAAAAACAACAAGGACACCAATCTTGAAAGAACAGAAACATGACTCTGCATCTAAACTTTTATGAGGAAATTGACTGACAAAGATAAAAAGATAAACCATTTCCTCCTCCTCCTCCTCAACTTCCTCCTCCTCCTCAGCTTCCTCCTCCTCCTCCTCTTCTTCTTTTCTTCCTCTCTCTTACAGTTCCTTCACCTCTTCTCATTTCCTCGAACCAAAATAAAAAAAAAGAAAAAAAGACAACATTCCTTTAGTATTCCTACACTTTTTTTCCCTTCCCTTTTTTCCTTCAGTTAAAGGGACGATGGACCGTACTTCCTATAGTAGAAAAATCACCCTTTTGTACCCTGTTCCTAGTGGCTATTTCCCTTTATCCTCACCTGGCTGACTATAAGGGTGTTTCCCAATGCAGTAACCGGTGCAGAATCCAACCTTGCGACCCTTGGTAATTGGGTCTGAAATCCTATATACTCAACGTGGCAAAGGGTGAAGTAGTTTGTCTAGGTTTTTAATCAGTCATGGGTTCGATTTTCGCCTCAAGGAAGGGAGGAGGTAAGGGTGGAAGCTGTTTATTAGGACCACTTTTTGTTTTTCTTCAAAGGGGAAAATGATAAAAAGAACAAAAATATATATAAGTCGAGTAGAATAAAGAAGAATTTAAGTAACACTCGTAAAGGTTTAAACATCAACATTATCATCATTATCATTATCATCAACAGCAAAAACAATCTCAATAAGACAAGAAGAATGACCTGAATATTATCAGACTTGACTCTTAGAAGTGAACTAAAACGAACACTCAAAGATTATTATTAAATGAACAAAGATGAGAATAAGAATAAAAAAAAAAGGATGATGGTAGTAATATAAAAACAAAAACTAGTAATATCATGTTAGGAAATAAGACTTGACCACATAAACCTAAATAAATGAATGTCAAGTGTCTGTACGTATGTATGTATGTGTGTATGTGTGAGGAAAATTGAAGATCCCCCAAAGGCAGTGAGATTTCCGTCATAGCTGTAGTTTCCCTCAACATTTTCTTGTCTTAAATCATCAGTACCTTAATAATAATAATAATAATAATAATAATAATAATAAAATAAACAGTCTGGGTGAAGCAAGTAGTTCAGAATATAAAAAAAAAATAATAGTAATGTTAAAAAAAGCCTCGTGTTTGTTTGTATAACCTTATGTTAAGCAGCTTTTGCATACAATAGGTACACACACACACACACACACACACACACACACACACACACACACACACACACACACACTCCCTCATCATGTGTGTTTACCTGCCGTTTTGTGGTGTCGCCCTCGGATCGTCCACCTGTAGAAGGAAGACAAGGTTACTAACGCCCGTACGTGGTGGAGGAGGAGGAGGAGGAGGAGGAGGAGGAGGAGGAGGAGGAGGAGGAAATGAGTCAGGGATGTTGGACAAAAAGTGAACAGAGGAACAAAAAAAGTTGAAACGAAAATGACGGTAACATTTCGTAATATATAAAACAATTGGAGAACTATGAACAATTAATATTATAAAGTTTTGATAACAATAACAATAATAATAACAATAATACTAATGAGTCTTTAGGAAACCCACCATGGTGAATGCTAAAATGTCAACCCACACACACACACACACACACACACACACACACACAGACGTCATTAGACACACAAACAAACAAAAAATAAAACCTTGCAGCAAATTATTGAATCAGTTCCAAGGTCATGAAGCAAATTGAAATATATTAAGTAAATAAAATAGGAAAAAAAACCCCAACGTGATTAATAGAAATAGATAGATAAATAAATGAATGAATAAATAAAGATAAAAAAAATAAGTTTGAATAAGTAAGAATTAACATTTAGACAACATACAATTATTCTCCTTAACCAAACCTAACCCATTCTTTATTAATTTTAGGGGAAACTTTACCATATACACACAGTAAAAAAACAAACCACCCCACATAATAATAACAACCTCAATGCTTCACTGCTTCACTCATTTAACCTTACGAACATTGAACCTTTTTTTTTGAGATACGAAGCCTTTACCCGAGACACACAGGAGCTGCTCGTTACACCTGGATTACCTGCTCATCTTGCACAGGTAACACAGGCAATCATAGCGTCACTTGTACCATAAAGGGAGATTCTTAAGTTAGTGATCTGTGCACGCTATACACGAGACCACTAATTAGGAGGAGGAGGAGGAGGAGGAGGAGGAAGGAAGTTGTTACCTCTGGTGTTGTTATATACGTAAGATTGAAGGAAGGACATTTTTCAGCATCAAGAGACAATATGCGAAGAAGCGTTGAAGGACACACGAAGGAGGAGGAAGAGGAGGAGGAGGAGGAGGAGGAGGAGGAGGAGGAGGAGGAGGAGGAGGAGGAGGAGGAAGAGGAAGAGGAAGAGGAAGAGGAAGAGGAGGAGGAGGAGGAGGAGGAGGAGGAGGATGAGGAGGAGGAGGCAGCGGAAGGCGTGTGGGGGGGGGGGTGAAGGTGAAGGAAGAAACATATTTGTATCTTTTCAGTATTGTCCCACATTTTCCTTTTTTTTGAGACGCAAACACTATCATAATCATCATCATTATTATCATCATCATTATTGAAGGTCATTGTCTTATGCGTCTTATGTTGTGTTTTGTTTCCTGTGACGCCATCGGTTTCATCATCATCATCATCATCATCAGTTCATTACCAAACCCTGTGTCGTATTCTATTGTTATTGTTATTTAATTTATTTCCTCGATCGTGGGCTTGCATCATCATCCTGTACACGTCACTATTATCATTGTTCAGGAGTAGTAGTAGTAGTAGTAGTAGTAGTAGTAGTAGTAATAATAATAGTAGTAGTAATAAGCTGCCTCCCACCACCACCACCATCACCACTCGCCCTCCTTTCTGCGTTCTAACCACCACCACCACCACCACCACCACCATCACCACCACCACCACTACTACCACCACCACATACCTAAGTACTATTAGAATTCTATCCTTGTCATCACTTTTATCTACCTTTCCTTATACGCACCTGCTCTCTCGCTCTCTCTCTCTCTCTCTCTCTCTCTCTCTCTCTCTCATGCACCATATAATCGATAAATGTACATCATACACGCCTTAACCTTGAGAGAGAGAGGGAGATAAGTGACGAGGGAGAGTCAAAGAGAAGGGGAGGGAGAGGGGAAGGAGAGGTGGAGGGAGAGGGAGAGGGAGGGATATGTGGAGGAGGAAGGGGAGGGAGATGAGCAGCGTGTGGAGGAATGCAAGGACAGATACAAGTGCTTAGGGTGAGAGAGGGAGAGAAAAAAGGAGGAGATAAGGAGGGAGGAGAGATAGAGGTGATAGAGATGGAAGGGAGATGGAGGGAAATGGAACGAGAAGAGGGAAGGAGAAAACGGAATAGAAGATGGAGAGGAGAAGGAGACAGACACACACACACACACACACACACCTTAACATGCAAATCAGCCGACCGAGACATGTTTTTGTATATCCTAACTTACTTTTCTTCACCTTTAGCATATAACCTTGTCATATTATATTTATCAACCCCCCCCCCTCCCTTTAACCTGTGTCTGCTTATATATATCTGTTTTTCTACCCATCTGTCTGTCTGTAAAGGTGTTCTGCTTTCAGGGTAATCGATTTCCCTTCCATTTATCATCCGTAATTGACACTTCATTGGAGTATTTGCCATTTGCGTAGTTTTATATTCACACAAAGGTTGTCATTCTTTCCTCGTG
This sequence comes from Metacarcinus magister, assembly GCA_029783475.1. NCBI lineage: Eukaryota > Metazoa > Arthropoda > Malacostraca > Decapoda > Cancridae > Metacarcinus > Metacarcinus magister. The sequence goes on from JAPQNM010000047.1 coordinate 1,763,569, forward strand.
TTTTTCTTGCTGCGCGGTGAGACTTATGTAAAGGTGTTTTGGTTGCTCTTAAATTCAACAGATGACTATATTAACTATCAAGGAGGAAGAGGAGGAGGAGGAGGAGGTATAGGAGGTATAGGAGGAGGATGGATAGATAGAAATAAAATAATAATGTGTTGGGGAAAAATCAAATTGAGTGGTTAACCTTCGAGTAAGAGGACACACATACGCACGCACACACACGTACACACACACACACACACACACACACACACACCATCTGCTTACATACACTACTCGTAAAAACAAAATCATACGACCACAAAACGAGAATAACAAACATAAACAAAACAAATACGACACAATCTATTCAACAACAACAACAACAACAAAAACAACAACAACACCACCAACATACAGTTATTCCAAGCTGGTCACTGTATCCAGGCAACCACTGACAAAAAGGTCACCTAGCCACCTGTCTCTACCTGTCATTAGAGGCTGTGGGAGACACGTGACACAGGTGAGAGAGAGAGAGAGAGAGAGAGAGAGAGAGAGAGAGAGAGAGAGAGAGAGAGAGAGAGAGAGAGAGAGATGTATTGAAGGTTACATTCCTAATACATCAATCACTTCTGTGTGTGTGTGTGTGTGTGTGTGTGTGTGTGTGTGTGTGTGTGTGTGTCCTCTGCTCGCCTCCCATAAAGACCGTCTAAGTCACACAAAACAACTTTGAATACACTTGATCACACTTCACACGACCCGCGTCCTCACAAGTGGGTCAATATATAAACTTTCCCTGCGTCTGCGTTCCTATTTTCCTCCTACACGTCCCCTCCCCCGTCTCTCTCTCTCTCTCTCTCTGTCTGTCTGTCTGTAAAATTGTATAGAACGTCTGGATTCTTCTCAGTCACACCACAAATCCGTCTCACTTTAAGATTTACACTCAACTGGACGTGATGAAGAGCGAGGGAAGGGAGGGGAAGGGAAGGGAAGGGAAGGGAAGGGAGGGGAAGGGGAAGGGAAGGGACGAGGCGGGAAGGACACACACACACACACACACACACAGACACGTAAACAAGACTATGAAATTGATGGGTAAGATGAGGAGGCAGATTTGCATTACAATTCACCAAGGATAAGAAGCAACACGATTTTAAAATGTTACCCTCGCATTTACTTATCTTACACCTCACCCACCCCTTTTTTTGCTTCTATTTTCTCCCTCTTGTACGCTTATTCCTCTGTTTATTCCTTTTTCTTTTAGTCTCTCCTACATTCTCTTCTACGTTTTGGTTTAGTTTGGTTTGTAGTGATAACCTTCAGACGATGTTTTGTTCCCTATATATAACGAGGGTGGAAATATGTTAAAGTTGAGTAACAGTAGGAGGCACCGCGCTCCTTCTCCTCCTCCTCCTCCTCCTCCTCCAAGGCTGACCTGCTTACATACACATACACACACACACTTACATACACACACACACACACACACACACACACACGTTCAACACCTCACTTCCCCCGCCCATTCACTCTCGGCTTTCAATTCACTCTTAACCTGTTATGTAATAGTGTGTAATTGTAGGAGACGGAGGCAAGTTCTCTCTCTCTCTCTCTCTCTCTCTCTCTATCTTTCTTTCTCTCATAAACTGGTATAAACAGCTTATGACCAGCTTGTCGCCTGTTTATCTAATGCTCGGAGGAGGAGGAGAAGGAGGAGGAGGAGGAGGAGGAGGAGGAGGAGGAGGAGGAGGAGGAGGAGGAGGAAGAAGAGAAAGAAGAAAACAAGAAGCAGCAATTAGTGTAAGACATGATGTTGTAAGAGGGTGAGAATTTCAAGGTGCGGGAGGGAGAGAGAGAGAGAGGGAGAGAGGGAGAGAGGGAGAGAGGGAGAGAGGGAGAGAGGGAGAGAGAGAGGGAGAGAGGGAGGAGAGTGCTGCAGGAGATGAAAGGAATGTTGCAGCAGCAGGCGTATTGCAGCATCTGGGACTGGAGGAGGAGGGGGAGGAGGAGGAGGAGGAGGAGAGAAGAATTAGGATGAGAGTGAAGAGAGGAGGAGATGAAAGCAAAAAGGAAGGAGGGAAATAAGGAAAAAGAAAACAGGTTATGGGAAAAAAAAACGATGGAAATTGATGGGAAGATAATACAATAGGAAAAAATAAATACGTTGCAATGATACCAATAAAAAAAGAAAGATGAAAATTATGTATTGGGATATATAAGTGTGGTGGTGGGGTGGTGGTGGTGGTGGTGGTGGTGGTGGTGGTGGTTGCTACTCAATTCCTTGCTCCATTGCCATTCTATTCTCCACGTGTGCTTTCCATCCATTCCTCCTCACGAGTCTGGGTGAAGCCTTGACCCTCGCCCCCCCCCTTACCCTTCCCCTTTCCCTTACTCCCTCCCCCACCACGACTAGATGCCTCCTCCTCCACGTCATGTCACGTCACGTCACGTCACCACCACTCGTGTTTCCAGATAAAAAAACAACAATAAAACAACAACAATCAATACAACACATAACAACAACAATTGCCACTACTATTATCATCACTACACCATCACCACCACCATTAATAATTAGTACTACTTCTACTTTTACTACTACAATTACTACTACTACTACTTTTACTACTACTACTATCAACCCTAACAACAACATCAACTTCTATTAACAACAACAATAATCAACTACCATAATATGTCACGTTTCAATGTTGAATTTCAAAATATATAAATGCCAAAAATATATGTCTGCATTTTTGTGTCATGAAATTTCGTTATATATATATACCTTTCTCTCTCTTTTGAAACCTATGCATTTATTTATTATTATCATCATCATTGTATTGAGTCATTTCTTTATATACTTGTTCTTTCATTACACTTTAGAACTTGAAGCTTGCTATTCAACTTTCACTAGCGTCGACCCTCACCTAATACTGTCAGGGGTAGGAATGTACATACCTTAAGGGAGGCCTGCTAAGGAGGTGATCTAACGAGACAGGAACGTGACTTGCTGGGTTAGCAAAAACGTAGTAAAGAGGTCGGCAGAATACTCCAAGGTAAAGCAAAAACACTAAGGATGAATAGTTTAATGGTATATATTAGTGCCTTAAAGGGAGAAATAACGGCTCACTTAATTTGATGAGTTATGAAAGAAAATGGAACTAATAGATTAATTAATTGTTTAAAGGGTAGGAAGCATCTTTAAAGGGAGTATAATAGACTTTTTTAAGATAGAATAATTATGTTTTAAACGAACGGATGGACGGAAGAGAAGGGAAGGGAACGGAAGGGAAAGAAAGGGGAGGGAAGGGAACGGAAAGGAAAGGGAAGGGAAGGGAAGGAAAGAGGGGGGAAGGAACGGAAAGAACGGAAGGGGAGAGAAGGGAAGGGGAAGAGAAAGGGAGGGAAGGGGAAGGTAAACACACCCTCTACTGTATCCTTCTCTTGTTAAGTTAGCATTGGTGATGTCACGACAGTGTTGCCATGTCTGCCTTGCACCTCATCTGCATAACATTGGCACCAGTGTACGGGAGAAAGAGAAAAAGAGAAAGAAAGAGAGAAAAAAGTCCTCTCTTTTTTTTCTTCTCAAATTTACATCCTGATAAATTAATCATAAACCTGTTTGTGACGGGGTTCACAGGATCTTTGAGTTGCATTTACATTCATTCTCTCTCTCTCTCTCTCTCTCTCTCTCCTCTCTCTCTCTCTCTCTCTCTCTCGTCACACAGTTAAAATTCAGTGACCGTCCTCTCCTCTATTCCGTCACTACTAATGATTCTTAAGTCCCATCCACTCCGCCAGCCTCACCCACACACTCCCTACTCCTTCACTGCCTCCGTTACTAACTCATTCCCACCACCCGCCCACTCCTCTACCATGACCACCTCCCTAACTACTTATATACACGACACTGAACTCCCTAACTACCACTACCACCGCTAATAGTGCTGTTTACATACGGAGTACCACTACTACCACCTAACCTAACCACCTTAACTTGTATCAGAATTTTTATAACCATGACGAAAACTTGAGACCATGACAGAACTTCCTCAGTTGTCATCTTAATTTTCAACACAAATTCTTGATTTACGAAAGCGCAAAACAACAAGAAAACATTTAAGTCTCCCCTTTTTTATTTACAACGTCCTGCTTCTACATTCTCGTTAACTAGGCAATCAAGCACTCAAGTCTTCGGCCTCGACACCCCGCCTCCCCCCCCCCACACACACACACACTTCCAGGTACTTTTAACAACCTTCAAGTAACTATAACTACCAATTACTCTTGTTACCAATTACTCTTGTTCCACCCACAAACAAACACTATCTAACCTTCTCTACTTCATTCACCTTCAACACATCATCATTACCCATTCCTTTTTTTGGTTTCCATTCCTCATTTCTTGATTCTACAAACCCCATCACCTCTTCCTTCCACCTACCCATTACCTTTCCCTTCCATCACCTCTACCTCCCCTTCCAACACCCCTTCACCCCATTCGCTCCCCCTATCGCCCCTCCATCACAACCTCACCTCAACAATATTTCCGATTAACAGTTCTTTCATCATTGGTTACTTTGTTTACCTCTGTCCACGCCTCCACGTCTGCCCCCTCGTCCTCCATACGTCGGGGGAAGAGGGGTGAGGGGGGGCTACAGCTGCACGATATCGGGGAGGAGGAGGAGGAGGAGGAGGAGGAGGAGGAGGAGTTCGTAAGTCACGCTTGTCTACTCAGGTGAGACTCTCAGGGCCTTACGGAAACCTTCACTTCTTTATGTATGTATGTATTCATTCACACACACACACACACACACACACACACACACACATTGACTATTGAACATTACACGAGGTTAAAATTTAGTTATTGTTTCACCATTACCGTGTTAGCTTCGAGAGAGAGGGAGAGAAGGAGAGAAGCTGAGGTAAAAGGAAGAGGAAGAGGAAGGGGAGGAGGGGGAGGAGGAGGAAAAGGAGGAGGAGGAGGAGGAGGAAGATACGGTGAACACAGAAACTTAGAGAACATAACTTGCTGTCACGTAACTTCACTACCATGTTGAGAGAGAGAGAGAGAGAGAGAGAGAGAGAGAGAGAGAGAGAGAGAGAGAGAGAGAGAGAGAGAGAGAGAGAGAGAGAGAATTATTATTATTACTCTATTGACATTAATGAGAATATAATAGTTTACTTAGAGTTTACATTCTCTCTCTCCCTTCGTCACGGTATCTTCCCTCCCTCCTTCCTTCCTTCCTTCCTTCTTTCCTTTCTTTGCTTCCATATTTACCTTACTTCTCTTCCTTCCCCTCTCCCTCTCTTTATCTCTAAGTCTTTGTTTATGTATATTTTTGCCTCCTTCCCTTACAAGCTCTCTCTCTCTCTCTCTCTCTCTCTCTCTCTCTCTCTCTCTCTCTCTCTCTCTCTCTCTCTCAATGATAAAATGGCATTACATTGAAGGACACGTCAAAGGTCTAACATGTTTTTCTTTACCTAGCATTTCTCTCTCTCTCTCTCTCTCTCTCTCTCTCTCTCTCTCTCTCTCTCTCTCTCTCAAGGCTGTGGTGTTGTAGCTATAGACTCTCCCTCCCCTTCCTCTTCCCCTCAGTCCCCATAACTTGAGGGTCACAGATGGGGATAAGCCTTTTGTACCCACGCTCGTGACCACACCTATACCCACACCTATCTGTACCCCCCTCTACCACCTACGCCCTCACACCTTCTCTCTTTACTGCATTCACCACACCCACCCACACCCACACCCACACCCACACAGCTCATAGCCACACCCATAATACGTTCTTATATCCCATCCCATCACACCTATTCTATGCTACACTCACAGTCTTACTCTTTGGTATGTGTTATGTTACGCCTCATACTCTTTACATACACATCCACATACATATATACAGTCATACATACATACATACATGCCTACGTGCACTCTATGCTTTCTTAATTAATATGATTTCCACTTTCACTATACAGTATATGGTTTCACTTACTACTCACTCTCACATCACCACACCCACACACACACACACACACACACACACACACACACACACACATACACACCACCCACGTGACTTGCCTTCTTCACCACATCCGGGAAGATTGACTTTTATATACATTTTTATCTTTAAATATTGTTAGTTTTAGATTCCTTACATATTTTTTTGGTATATCCCTTAACTTACAAACCCTAATTAACCTTTATATATTTTTGAGGTTAATGATGATTTTGATTTTGATTTATCTTGTCTTCAGAGATTTATGTTGTATAAGAATTTTTTTTTTTTTTTTATATATATGAAGTGGCAGGAGTATTCTTGTTATGATTCATGTAGTGAGTCATGAATCTGTTGTGTGTCTTCCTCCGTCACTCCCAAGACTCAACAGGATTCTTAAGCACCCCCACGCAACCCTCGGTCAGACGGGGGAGTTCTGGGAAAATACTTCTTCACACTTACTTATATATATAAACACAAAAATACTTCCGGTGCGTTAAGACAAATGCCATTCACTCCTAATAAAGTAAAGCATATGTTAACATTATATATTATTATGTAGCAGATTAATAGAAGCTCATTTAGAATATAATGAAAATGGAAAAGCCAAGGAAGAGGACGTTGACTCAGTGGTAATGACGTAAATATTAATACACCAGAAAAATAAAGAAAAACATAACACACATAACAGTAAAGCAACACAGACAAACAGACAGACACAGGTATACACAAACTAATAGACAAGCATACAAACAGACAGACACAGGTATACACAGACTAATAGACAAGCATAAAAACAGACAGACACAGGTATACACAGACTAATAGACAAGCATACAAACAGACAGACACAGGTATACACAGACTAATAGACAAACAGACAGACACAGACAAACACAGGTATGCACAAACTAACAAACAGACAGACAAACACAGGTATGCACAGACTAACAGACAAGCATACAAACAGACACACAAATACAGGTATGCATAGACAAACAGACAGACAGGCGAACATACCCAAGGTCTGCGGGACCCCAAGCATTCAGAGTGACCTACTTTTCAAACATTCCTTTCTCTCAATATCACCTCCCTTCCCACCTCGCCCCCCCCCACCCCCGCCGTCGTCTGGGGCTGGCAGGTCGCTCCTAAACTTCCTACTCGACGACGAAACGCAAATTGCATCTTGCACACGAGGGAGAAAGTGTCCCCTGAGGAGGATGGAAGGAAGGAGGCAGTGTGGTGCAGGTAAGTAACGGTGCTTGCCTGCTGCCGCCACCACCACCACCACCACCACCACCACCGCCACCACTGAGACGAACAGACAACCGGAATGACAAGAGTGATAGATATACAAACAATAAATAAATCAAGTAGACAGAACAATAAGACAGAAAACGGAAGAGCACGCAGACAAGACAGACAGACAGACGAGACAGACAAACAAAATACAATGAAATGCAATACCAGAGCTTGTGATTATTTTTACATTTTTCTACATCAGAGGAATTCAGAACGATGACCTGCTTGCGAGTGAGAGAGAGAGAGAGAGAGAGAGAGAGAGAGAGAGAGAGAGAGAGAGAGAGAGAGAGAGAGAGAGAGAGAGAGAGAGAGAGAGAGAGAGAGAGAGAGAGAGAGAAAAAAAAAATTTACTCTATAGCTTCTTACTTCTTTCCCTTATTCCACGTCCCACATTCAGTTATACTCCCAACCACATGTAATCGACACACAGCTATTTATTGACAAGTGTGTGTGTGTGTGATGCTCTCTCTCTCTCTCTCTCTCTCTCTCTCTCTCTCTGTGGTGGTGGTGGTGGTGGTGGTAAGACTGTTGGCGTAACGGAGTCAGTACGGAGGCAGCAGTGAGGGAGGGAGAGAGGGAGAGGGAGGGAGAGGGAGGGAGGGAAGGGGAGGAAGATAATAGTAGAAGGAGAGATAGAGAGGTAGGAGAGAAGGAAGGATAAACCAGCATTACCTTTACCCTAGGGACGAAGGAGGGGAGAGAGAGAGAGAGAGAGAGAGAGAGAGAGAGAGAGAGAGAGAGAGAGAGAGAGAGAGAGAGAGAGAGAGAGAGAGAGAGGGTAGGGTGAGGTGAAAAAGGTAAGTTTAGGGTGCTGGGTTAAGTAAGGGAAGGGAGAGAGGGAGAAGGAAGGTGGAGGAATAACTATCACCTGAGGAAAGGAAGAGGTAGAGAGAGAGGGGGGAAAGGAAGAGGTAGGGGGAGAGGAGGAAAGAGAGAGAGGAAGGGGGAAAAAGTGGAGGCTGGAACTGAGAAGATACTGGTATTAGATGATGATGCAGGAGGAGGAGGAGGAGGAGGAAGTGCTTATCTACCCACATATAGCTTTGCCTCAACCTATTTCCTTGTCATCATTCCTTCCTCTGTCTTCACTTCCTTCCTCATAAGGTGAATGATTTGTACTAATCCTGGAGCCGTGTGTGGTGAGGTTCCCGTCTCTTCCCCTTCCCCTCCCTTCCCTTCCCTTCACCTACACCCATATACTCAATAGCCTCCCCTTCCTGTTCTTTTTTAATCCATATCTTGATTTTCTTCCTTATTTCTGTACATTTTTCCCTTGTAATCTTTTCTTCCCTTTTTTTTTGGGGGGGTAACTGAACATCTCATTTTCTCCTTCCTCACCAATGTTTTTTTTTTTAACTTACTCTTTGTCATACTCCTCCTCTTCCTCTCACTCCTTCCCCTCCCCTCCCCTCCCTGTCACACCTACGCACGCCCTCTACCATTCCTCCACCCACACCTACCCTCTTCCACCCACTCCTTCCCGCACTCAGCCACGTAAACAAGCCGCCCTCTACTTCAAACACACACAAACAACACCATTATTTTATTCTCCTAATATAGAATTGCTACCCATCAACATTAGCTACGCCCGTGTCTTAACTGCCGCCCGCACGCCCACACCACTCCTCCTGAGAGAGAGAGAGAGAGAGAGAGAGAGAGAGAGAGAGAGAGAGAGAGAGAGAGAGAGAGAGAGAGAGAGAGAGAGAGAGAGAGAGAGAGAGAGAGAAAGTAATGATCTCATTGAAATATTTGTGTATTGACTCTTCCTTCCTGCTGCTAGTTAGAGAGAGGAAACGGCTACATGAAGTAATAAAGCCACACCCCCTCTCTCTCTCTCTCTCTCTCTCTCTCTCTCTCTCTCTCTCTATCATATCTCCCTTATCAGCTTCCTACTCCCCCTATCACCCATCTCATCCTTTTATTACCCCCATACACTCATGACTAAGATAGGTTCACCCATCACCCACACCCACCACACTCGTACACCTCATTCCCTCCCCCCACACGCCCATCGCATGTATTCAGCCTGTGATAAGTTTGAATGTAGTTATAGCAGTAGAAATCTAGATGTTTAGTCCTCATAGGTATCTAATTTACAGTATATTCTTACACCTGTCCTTATATCTACCTTGCATACACCTGCCTTCGTTCCCTAATCTGTTCCGAACTCTTCCTTCACGTGGTTCTTGCTTTTTTTTTCTTCTTATCATGAGGAAAATTTTATAAGAACCCCAATAAAATATATGAACATAAGTGACACAATTTACCACCTTTGGGTACTGCTATTGTTGTTATTTGTACTTTTCAACAGTCTAAACCGGTGATGATGATGATGATTTTAACTTCAGAATGTTGAAGTGATGTTTCGAAATAAAGTGATTAAAATGAACACGTGTATATTCGATTACTGTACTATATACATACATACATGCATGTTTTCTCTTTACAACATAGATAAGCAGATACTGATTGTCTATCTTTACCTGATACTTTGAATTGCGTATCTGTACCCAATTTTTTATGAGGAGATGCATATCAGTCATTTCTTCCTTTTTTATTGCTACTATTACTACTACTACTACTACTACTACTACTACTACTAATAATAATAACAATAATAACGAAAACATCATCAATACCATTAAAAAACTAAAAGTACCATTGCATAATAACAATTGTACAAACTAGTAACATCACTTTTTTTTTTTTTTATTTATTTATTTTTTGTGAAGTTTGTGGAGAGTAGAAGTACGGCGGCACATGTTTCACTCGTGTCATAATTATGTTTATGTTCCCATGGTCTCGTGGCCTCAACGCTCCTCCTCCTCCTCCCTCGTTTCTCTTTTTTTTCCTCTTTCATAATCATACTCTATATCTCTCTCTCTCTCTCTCCTTATAAAAAACGAGACACTTAGCTTATAATGTGCTTATGTGCGCCTTTGTGTGTGTGTGTGTGTGTGTGTGTGTGTGTGTGTGTGTGTGTGTGTGTGTGTGTCTGTTCTAGATACGTCAATGAGGTTATCAAAATCTATCCGTCTGTCTGTCTGCATCTCAATCAAAATATAGATAAGACGTCGTACCCTACTACTACTCCCGCTGATAAGGATGTAATGTATACAAGCGTCTTAGTGATTGATAAAGGTGATAATAATGATAATGATAATGATGTTAATAATGTAATGTGAACTGTAACACTGGTAAGACAAAGGTTTTAGTGGTGATTAAAATAACATTGATGAAGGTGATAATAATAACAATAGTGATATTAGTAATGATGTTAATAATGCAATGAGAACTGTAACACTAGTAAGATGAAGGTTAACGTGGTGATTAAAATAACATTAGTATTTAAAAGGTAACAAAAAAGGAAGGTCTCTACAACCTTGATTGCTCATGAAAACGTGAAACCGAACTAAAAACTGCAGGTGTGAGGCGACGGAACGAGAGGAAAGTAAAGAAAGTAATGGTTGTTTGGAGGAGTATGTGTGTGTGTATGTGTACGTGTGTATATAGGGGGTTATTTTCTCTCTCTCTCTCTCTCTCTCTCACACACACACACACACACACACACACACACACACACACACAAAGAGATAAATATTAATTACTGAAAAGGTCAAATAAAAAAAGATTGCTTGTCAAAGAGATTTTTTTTCCATTTTTAATTGGTAAAACTAGTTACTTCCATGTATGCAAACACATATGCGCACACACACACACACACACATCTATTGAGAGAAAGAGATAGATAGAAAAGAAAGTTCATTTATAATCTTCATTTCCTTCCTCTGTTTTTAATTTCCTGTGTCCAAGATGGCAAGTTTTTTTCCTTCTATTTTCATTGATCGAGTGTCTTGTAAATGCAAACTGGAATGCATCTTTTTCCTTACTATTCAATCACTTCTTTTTACTATTCACATTCCCGAAGGTAGCATGGAATTCCTTACTATTATTTATCTTATATATGTCAATTTTGTTAAGTTAGAATAATTTCACGCTCGTCTGCATTATTCTATCAACTTTATATATTTTTTTTCCTTCCTATCTTGAGCTTGAGATTATTTAGTTACAGCAAATTTAACGGTGGGAGTATCGCGTTTTTTTTCTTCCTCTGAAGCATAGTGAATGATAATGAAGTTATCTTTTATCACGTCTTATACATTCTATTTTATTCATTCACTCACTTAAAACACACACACACACGCACCAATGACTGAGTTTTCTTATAAGGTCAACTAACGTTATCTAGCCACCTTGAACGCCCTTACATGTATATATATTTTTTACGAAGATATTGACGTGCAGTGCAATTTAGGTTTACGAGTTATGTTTTTTGTCCACACAGTATCGCAATTTAATCTCCAAGGTGTACTTTTTTCCTATCCATATTAGTAACTGCAGTGTTCACCTTGGATAGAGTTACTTAATTAAATGTTAGTTATGTTGGTTCATGATTAATTGACGCAACATTTGTAAATAAAAAAAAAAACCCTAAACAGCTACGTATTAACTTACTACTAATAGGATGACGAAGCTGTTCCATAACATTATACATTTTTTCCTATTCTGAAGGTAAATGCACTAAAGTTATTTCCGGGTTATGTTCGAGTACCACTTATATTTGCTCACTCACACACACACACACACACACACACACACACACTACACTACACACAACACAACATAACACACAACCCAACATGCCAATACACTTCACCACACCTCAATGTCTCTACCTATACCACATAACTACCACATACCACATAACCACATAACTACAACCACAGTCCGTGCATCCCATCAGACTCACCAAACATCATACCAGATCTACACCAGCCACCAGCTTCCCACTACGCCACATTACACCCTTTGTACACTACACCACATTACACTACACTGCTCCACCCTAAACTAGTACATTACACATTCCACTTTTTTTTTAATATTATTTTTTTTATTATTTAGGTTCAATATTCAATTTTACGCAAATGTGGAGCAGCTTTCATTCAGCCCTTCACTTCCTGAACACACCCACCCTCACACCTTTGTTCGTGCCCTCACACCCCTTCACACACACACACACACACACACAGACACACACACACACACACACACACACATATGCAAACACAAACGAGTACTGCAGTAATGTTTAACGATGGGAAAGGGAAGGAGAGGGAGGGAGGGAGAGAAAGGGAGAGAGAGAGAAGCAACAATAGCGCCCCGTTAGTGTGGGGAACCCGCTATCCTCTCACTGGTGGGGGCGTGGCGGAATGAGGGAAGGGAGAGAGAGAGAAGAGAGGGGAGAGGGAAGGGGGTGTTGGGAGGCATGGAGGAGCCTCGCTAAGCGCATCAAGGTAGGTGGAGTGGCGTCAACTTGGCGTCATTTTTGGTCCTCAAGAATTTCCGATAAATTTGTTACTAGTACTTGATTACAATATTGCTTCCCACTTCTTTCTTGAATCGAGTAATCTAAATAAAAAAAGTTATCACACGGAAGAAAAAAAAAAGATTAAAAACATTGATGAATAGATTGTTTTAAGTTGTTTTTCTATTTCTATTTCGTTGTTTTCTCTTTTTCCTGCACAGCTTGAAAACACTTCCTGGGTCAACATGATGCAAATTTTATTACAACCGTGGTAAAAAAAAGAAAAAAGAAAAGAAAGAAAACAAACTACAACATTCAAATTCAACCCACGACCTTTTGCATCGTACCGAGATTTGCAATGACCCCGCCCACCCACCCACCTACCAGCCTACCCACCCACCCACCTGAGCACACCTGACACACTCTCACCCCACGATACTCATTAAGGATCTCGTCTTAAAGGTGTGTAACAATGTAGAAATGATGATGATGATGATGATAATGATGATGATGATAATGATGATAATGATGATAATGATGACGATGCAGTCCTCTGGTTGGGTGCTTTCAGACGCCACTGACCAGATAATCAATTTCATGGGAGGTGATTACTTCAATAACTGACCACACTTGAGATGATGAGAGCAACGCATTAAGTCATAAACTGGTGAAACTATGAGCGCCGGAAATAATGACAAGGTGATGGTGATGGTGGTGAGTGGTGGTGATGGTGATGGTGGTGAATGCCAGGTCAGTCTCTCTCTCTCTCTCTCTCTCTCTCTTTATCTCTCTTCTATATCCTGTGTGCTGCTTGAGGGGTGACTTAAGAAAAATCAGAGAAAGAAACAAACTATTCAAAAGGAGAATCGGAGAGAATGAAAGACAGGATGTTAAGTATTGTGTATTGTGGTTTTCTTAATCTATTTTTGAAACTCGATATCCTTTAAGTTCAATTCAAAGTCAACCTGATTCCCACACTCAAACTAGACTAGACTTTTAGGTTCAAGTTTCATATAAAGAGAAAAAAAAAAACCTTCGGAACAAATAGTCTAAACGTGTAGACACTTTCACTTTATTTCCAAAAGGTAAATGAATAAATAATACTAATCTAATTCCTATACAAATAATGACTTTTTTTTTCTGGACGTCTTTTTGGATATACACACAACACAGTTTCAATAATCCTTGTGTGTATTGAGGTATGATTTCAAGAACACACCTGGTATATATAGACAGCAAGAACAACAGTGAAAAAACTTAAATAACATTGAGCAAAGTAAACACAGACTAATGAACACACAGAAGATGAACACCGGTTTGTGTTCTTCAGCATTAACTTCAATATTATTCTTTTTTACCTTTTTATTTCACTGTCAGCTGGTCAGTGAACCCTCAACACTTTTTCTCCACTCTTTCATCTCTCTTACTTCTTTCCTTCTACCTATCTTCCTCTTCCAGTTTTACTCCTTTTCCCTCTTCCATCTTTCTACCTCTTCCTCTTCCTTTGTTAATTGCACTTTCCTTATCCTTCTCTCTCCTCTTCCTCTTCCTAGCAGTATATTTTTCCTTGTTCTTTCTACATCCTTTTCCCTCCTCCCTTCCATCCATCTTCCTCAGGCCACAGGATACAAAACCAAGGTTGTGTGTGTGTGTGTGTGTGTGTGTGTGTGTGTGTGTGTGTGTGTGTGTGACCTTCAGAGACAGGCGGTCACAGCTGGCGTTTCTGACAGCATCCGGTCTAGTCAGACACGCAGTTCTGTCAGATTCACACTAACACACCAACTCACACACACACACACACACACACACACACAATGGTTTTTATTTCTCTCTACTTACACATACTATTATTGCTTCTGCTACTACTACAACTACTACTACTGCTACTACTACTATTACAGCCTGACAACACTATAATTATATGCTTGTATGCAGGTGTGGGGTTGGGGGGGGGGAGGAGCTTTATGTATCACTTTCAAAACACCGAAGCATAGTATAAAAAAAAAAAAAAAGTAACATTCACTTTTAAATATCAACTCGCCTCTCTCTCTCTCTCTCTCTCTTTCTCCTTTACTCCCTAGCCACACCTTGCCCGGCTGACGTGAGCAAACTGTTTGGTTTTCTAAGGGTTGGCTGCTCTTCACGCCAAAGGGTTAGCGTGGGGGTGATGGAGGTGGGTGAGGTGAAGGGAAGGGGAGGGAAGGGGAGGGAACGACTGTAATTCAACCCCATCCATCCATCCAACCACACACACACACACACACACACACACACACACTATAAAATTAATGGTCAAACAATTTTCCTACTCTCACCATGACTGTCTTTTTCGTTGTCTTCCTTATTTCCTCCCTTCCTTCCTTCCCTTTAAATCATGGTTCAACTCACTCCCTCACCCTTAACCTACCTACTCCCTCATTCCTCTCGCTTGCCATACCATATCACACTTGCTCTTCCTCATTACACACTAATTCTTACCCCTTTCATCCGCACTCTTGCATCCCGTCATCATCCTCTCCCTTCTACTTTCATTTTACTCTTTTTATGGGCAGTGTAAAGAGGCAGTAATACGTATCCACTGAGAAAGTAGACATTGCTGGTATTATCTATTGCTTTTTCTTCTCCCCACTTACTTTTTTGGGACACTTTACCGCCCACCCGAATCCCCGCCACCCCACCACCCCCCGAAAAAAAGAAGTTTTCAGCCCATTCCTGTTTCTTCTTCGCCTTCTTCAGGATTATTCATTATCATCACACTACTTTGTGACGGTGACTTAGGGTGTGACGTACAGGTATTGACAGGGTGACGGGGATGTGTTTGAGGTTATATAGAGTGATATTAACTGCCTCTTAATCACCAAACCATTATCACGACCTTCAACTTTTCATACCTTAACTACCCCTGACGATCCAGACATCTCTATAAGGATCTCACGGTCTTATTATTATTGATTGCTCCTCACACCTACACCTCACACCTCTATACCTTTACCTGTGTGACCCGACAGCTATAATACCATCCGTTAGTGTTTAGTTTTCGTTACTTTATTCTTAACTTCTATGTTGTCTAATGTTTTTTTGATGCCATGTCTTACACTACTAACTTTTGAGATCTTATTCACCTGCTCTTCATGATACACACACACACACACACACACACGCACACACACACACACACACACACACACAATCACCGTTCACTTCAACCTCATCCTGTATGTGGTCTGACAGATCTCCCACCATCACATAAATCACATGACTCCTATAACCTCTCATTCATACACACAGCACACCACCACACACACACACACACCTAATAGGCCTACGTATACACCCCTCCCCCCCAAACAAGGCATCCACCTACACACCACCACTTGACACACACACACACACACACACACACTTCCTCCTGTTCACATTTATCACTACTAACAACTATCGTCAATAATGTTTCTAAGTTATTCAGTGCACACAACGATCCTTTATTAACATTTCTTTCACATGTCACACGTACTGTACAAACACACACAAACACACTCACACACACACACATCTTCCCACTCGAACCCACTGACCCTCCCCTCCTACCCTCCCTTGCCCTGCCCTACTCTGCCTTGCGTCAAAGAATTCCTCCCCGTTCATTACTACCGGGACACAGCCTTACCTTGCGGTCCGGGGGGAGTGGCGGTGATAGCAGCAGCAGCAGCAGCAGCGGTAGTAGCGGTAGTAGCGTCCTGAACGTTTTGCAAATTTCCTACACTATAATAAATTCGTTTGTATACGTTCACTGTGTAATTGCTCTGAGCGGGCCTTCACTTCCCTTGATCGGGCACTGCACTGCACTAACACTTCGCCGTCCGCATCACCCTTGAACGCCACGCAGGCCTGATGGAACGAGGAGCTGCGTCGGAGTCACTGCTTCCTCCCGAGTGAGCGTTGGAGTCGCTGGTGGAGCCCCGCGCACCACACACCACCTTTTACGGAGTCTTTACTTTAGCGATTCTATTATTGATTTTACGTTTCTTATCCGTAGTTATTCAATATTTTTAAGAATAAATTAGGAAGTACATTGTATTTTGTTGTTTTCTTTGTTCTTGTGGTGAAAAATGTGACGTAAACCGTATGGTGAACAATTATATCGCATAATAATGTACGGAAATTCGCTAATATTGTAACACATGGAAGTCACCTGTGTAACCATGACCAATCACGAGTCGTAAAAGTAGTGACGTCATGACGTAACCAATAGCACCTTAACTAAACAAACTACGTCACAGCACACCACCAATAGGAACACGCAGACACGATGACGTCACAACCTTGCACCAATCACAGACCAGAACACCAATGACGTATGAGTTTGACGACCCAAAGGAAGGATGAAGTGCACACAGAGAGCAGCAGCAGCAGCAGCACCGTGGTGGCCAGCGGGGAGAGTCTGGCGCCCCGTCTCGCTGCTCTCAAAGAATAATACAACAGAAAAAACCTCCCAACACACCTGCTCTGCTACCACGAGGGCGTTAATTAATACTGAGTAACGCCAAGCTAAGGTAAGACCACTGGTATTTGTGTTGCATAGAAAACGGGGTGTGGGGATGTTGTATGAAGTGATGGAAAGTGACAGAGAGCGATGCGAGGTTGAAGTTAAGAAACATTTGTGAGTTGTTAACGATTCTGAATGGGAAACTAAAGAGGAAGTGTCGCGGCGGGGGGGGGAGGGGATAAAAAAAACTATAAACTACACAAAGCATCACCTGTTACTTCTTATTAAAGGTTACGTCGCTAATTTACCTACAACGCAAGTGTAGTAGAGAGAGAGAGAGAGAGAGAAGTGGATAAACAACAAAACAAACACAACAAAACTTATAATGACGAAGACAGAAAGAAAAGAAAAACAACAAAAAGAAAAATAAGTTTGTGTTCTAAATAACTAAACTGAGAAAAACCGGAGAAAGAAATAGTACTAATTGTTTGTGTTGTGTTGGTGGTGGTCAGTAAAAGCGACCACAAAGCAACAGCTGGCACCTCTCCATACGATGCCAGTTAGTGTGTATGTGTGTGCCGCGAGGGTGCTAACTGTTCCTGGGTGGAGGGGAGGAGACACCATGGGGAGGAGAACGGTCAGTGTAGGAGGGGAAGAAGGAGGAGGAGGAGGAGGAGGAGGAGGAAGGGGTTTAAAGGGAAAGAGGGAAACGGTGTGGAAACAGGTGGACAGACAACGTATATATAATTAGTTCTATTTTAAGACACGTTTCTCCAAAGATAAATTTTCAGCAATGGATGTGGTGTAGAAGTAATGCCTGGAAATAAGAAACCATACTAATAAAAGGTTTCTAAAAGGTAGGAAGGAAGGAAAGAAGGAAGGAAGGAAGAAAGGAAAAATTGAGGGTGGGAAAAGTAAAGGATATGGAGAGGCAGGTGCTGGGAAGGAAATGGAAGGGAAAATGAAGAGAGAAGAAGGGAAAAAACACACTTCTGTCATGATGGTTAAGGATTATTTTAGACAGCATGAGAGAGAGAGAGAGAGAGAGAGAGAGAGAGAGAGAGAGAGAGAGAGAGAGAGAGAGAGAGAGAGAGAGAGAGAGAGAGAGAGAGAGAGAGAGAGAGAGAGAGAGATGGATGGAAAGTTGAGGTTGAGACAAGAGGTAGGTAGGTGAGGTAGGCAGTAGTGAGTCAACATCACCTTACTTGTTGTGTTGTGTTCCCAGCAGTGTTTCCAAGATGATGAACAGCGAGTTTGTGTTGGAGCTGATCAGCGTCTTCCACACGGGACCAGTGAGTACAGGCGACGCTGTGGATATATTATAATTGTTTTCTGATTTTGTTTGTTATTGAGTGAAATCCAAGTTTGTATTCCTGCATCTCTCTCCCCAAGTGTTTGTTTTACATTAAAACTTCCAAAACAAGTCTTATTGTGCATTGTAACATCAACAACTTTATTACTATAATGTTTCTCACATCTGTCATGTAGACGGATTTTTTTTTTCCGGGAGCCTAGAAATGGATCAGGATTTGGGTGGAAGTGAGTGTTTGTCATTTTACTGCTTAACTATCAGTTCTAAGGGAAAGGTTTATAGAAGAAAAATTGTTAAGCTTGAAAAGTTCTATCAATAACATTGACAGTTGTCTTAATTACTCCCACTGTTTTGGAGAAATAAAGTGTGATAAAAAATATTTTTGATCAACACATATGTATACTTTTTTCAGTTGCTCAGAGTCCAAATACATTGTCTAATGACTCAAAAGAAAGGAAATTTTATGTTCTATCTTTTATGTTCTACACATTTCTTACGTAAACCTCATAGTTTTTAAGTAATTTATAAAAACAATATTTGTCAACAAAATTCTAAGGGTGTACCCTGGCAATTTTAGTTCAAAATATTACTATTTTTGAATTTGATAAGAATTGTTACTTAAAGGTTCGTGGGCACCAAGAACACGATGGTGGACTCAGTTTTGTGATTACTCATAAATTAAACACTATTTCACCCTAAAATAAAGTACATTGAGTCAGTTGTACTCGGCAAGCCAGGGTGAAATAGTGTTTGATATATACGTAATCACAAAACTGAGTCCACTATCGTGTTCTTGGTGCCCACGAACCTTTATGTAACAATATTCCTCACATTAAAAAATATTAACATTTTGAACCAAAATTGGCAGGGTACACCCTTAGGATTATGATGACAAATATTGTTTTTTAGAATTACTCAAAAACTATGAGGTTTACGTAAATAATGTATAGAACATAAAAGATAGAACATAAAATTCCCCTTCTTATGAGCTACAATACAATGTATTAAGATTTTAAACAACTGAAAAAAGTATAGATTTGTTGATAAAAAAAACTTTAACACACATTATTTCTCCAAAACAGTGGGAGTAATTAAGACAATTATCAAAGCTTTGCATAGAACTTTTCAAGCTTAACACTTTTGTTTCTATAAAAGTTTCCCGTAAGACCGATAGTTAATCAGTAAAATGATAAAAACTCACATCCACCCCAATCCTGAT